>JAGKTK010019001.1:0-20845 GCA_018397895.1 Paralithodes camtschaticus
CTTCTCTGATTTCATTTTCTGCATACACAATCTTCCCATTATCATCTCTAACACACTGTTCACCTATAATATCCCTACTGTCATTTTTAACTCGCCTAGCTAGGTTGAAGATCCCATTGGGATTGTCAGTGTTACACACTTGTTCGAGGACCAGGTCCTTAATGCGATTTTTAGCATTGTAAATAACTCTTTTGGCAGTTCGTTTAGCTGCCTGGTATTCCTCCCTGCTGCCTCCTTTCTTCCATGCTTTGAAGCATCTCCTTTTCTCTTTCACAGCATGTTCTACCTCATCGTTCCACCACCAAGAGGTCTTATTCCTGGGGTGACCCTTTGTTTTCCCACAGACTTTGTCAGTGGCAGCGATAAGGCTATGCTTAAGAAAGTTCCATTGGCTATTTACATCGTTAGGCCTAGCTTCCTTATTTCTATTCATTTCCTCCAGTTCATTATGAAACCTATCCCTAACTTCCTTGTCCTTCAGCAGCCACACTTTCCTTTTGGGTATGTAAACCTTCTTGCGCTTAGGATCTCTGTATAAGCTCATGTCATGGTTTGTCAACCAGTAGTCCCTCAGTGTGCCCAGAGCTTCCCTACACTTTTGGGGTGGTATGTTACATTTTCTACCCCCTCTTTCGCTCCACTTCCATGATATTGTGGTGTGAAGGTTTGGCACTAGACCCTCGATAACTTTCCATGTGTAAATTATCAAGTATCTCTCTCTTCTTCACTCCAGTGAATATAAGTTAAGAGCCTTCAGCCTATCCCAGTAATGAAGATGTTTTACCGAGCTGATGTGGGACGTGAAGCTTATTTGAACACTCTATTTCACATATTTCTCCGGCTTTGTGTGGAGATGTTAGCACACTGCAATACTCCAGTCGTGGGATCACCAACGATTTGAAAAGTGTTATAATTGGCCGTTCTTCTTGTGTCTTGAAAGTGCGCATTATCCAACCTACAAGTTTCCTCGCCGCTACTGACTTGGCCTGATTATGTTCTTTGAAAGACATGTTTTCTGACATTATTACCCCAAGATTTTTAACCTCTGATTTTCGTGGGATTGGCAGGAGTGACTCTGTTAAGTAGGTTGTGTTTTCTTCAATCTCTTCATTTACTCCATACCTTATCAGCTGAAATTTTTCTTCGTTAAATTGCATGTTGTTATCTTTGGTCCACCGAAATACAGCGTTCATGTCTGCTTGCAAGATTTCTTTGTCTTCTATTGTGGTTATTCCTAGACTTAGTTTTGTGTCGTCTGTAAATGATGAGACACTGCTGTGTTGTACATTTGCATCGATATCACTTATTAGTATTAGGAAGAGTAAGGGTGCCAACACTGTACCCTGGGGAACAGAGCTTTTAACCTTTGAACCTTCCAATACCATTTGATTTACTGCTACTGATTGTCTTCTGTTAATGAGAAAAGTATAGATCCACCTCCCCACCTTTCCGGTGATACCTTTTTCTTTCAGCTTATGTGCTATAATTCCATGAATCACACTTATCAAATGATTTGGCAAAGTCTGTGTATATGACATCTACATTTCTTTTCTCTTCCAGGTCATCTAGAACTTTGTCATAGTGCTCTGACAAGCCATCCAGCATCCTCAGATAGTGAGAAGAGAATTTCTGCAGATATATGATTGGTCTTTGATTATCATGAGTGAGAAGCACTATGGTCACATTAAAACCATTATAAATTACAGGATTTCACTCCCTCCATAGGCCTCAAAATGCCCCTAAAAGTACTCAATTTTCCAAACCACCCAGATGTAGGGGCGAGTGAAGCGAGCCCCCCATCCGCCCATTTACAGGGGCCCCGCATAACCCCAGTGCCTAGGGCCCCATAGCATGTAAATCCGTCCCTGGCTAAATTTGGTAGTGGTTGTGTTGGTTGTGATAGTTTGTTCTGGTTGGTGGTGGTTGATTGTTGCAGTTCTTGAAGGAGATTGAAGGGAGATTATATGTATGTGCTCTGTTTCGGGGCACAGTGCGCCCCTGTATTGAGTACTGTTCGCATGTATGGGGAGGCTCCAGCCCTACCTCACTTCTCGAAAGAGTAGAGTCCAAAGCATTTCGTCTCATCAACTCACTTCCTCTTACTTGTTTCCTACAATCCTATTACTTAAACTGCTTTAAACTTCATGTGTCCAGGCATTTTGACCCCAACGTCCCTTGAATTTGCTTCTGTCACTCTTTTGGGTTTGGGGAGACACTCTTTACAGGCAACCTGCCTTTTTTCTTCTTCTTACAAATAGGAAAAACAATGTGTGTTCAAGTGTGTGTGTTAAATAGTGCTACTTGTACGAGAATTGGATGTGGTAGTGACATCTGTGTGAGTGTGTGTATGTGTGGGTGCTTGTGTGAGTGTGTGTGTTTGGAGGTAGATAGTAACTGTGTGTGATTAGTTTCTGTGTGTGTTTGTCATAGTATGTGTGTGTATGGATGTGCAAGTTTGTGTAGTGGTTGTGTTGGCAGTGGCTGTGATGACAGTCGTTGTGTTGACAGTGGTTGTGTTGGCAGTGATTGTGTTGACAGTGGTTGTGTTGGAAGTGGTTGTGTTGACAGTGGTTGTGTTGGCATTGGTTCTGTTGGCAGTGGTTGTGTTGGCAGTGGTTGTGTTGGCAGTGGATGTGTTTGCAGTGATTGTGTTGACAGTGGTTGTGTTGGCAGTGGTTGTGTTGGCAGTGGTTGTGTTGACAGTGGTTGTGTTGGCAGTGGTTGTGTTGGCAGTGGTTGTGTTGGCAGTGATTGTGTTGTTAGTAGTTGTGTTGGCAGCAGATTTCACAGTAATTCCAACTTATGTCTTTCCTGCATATACATTGCAGAGACTGTATGACAAGTACGGGTTAATATGAATGTTGACTTGAGAATGGTGTGTGAGCCTCCAAGAGGCTCTATATATATTATCAAACAAGGGTGGGGTTTAATTGCCTGATTAATATTATAAAGTCTCACATTACTATCCTGCACTGTCCGCGACATCGTCGACATCCGCAACTGTGTCTGCATCAATTTGCAGAACAATCGTCCAATGATCGCATGAAATCGTCCTCTAACGGCTGCCTAAAATTCAAATTTCACTGTTGTCCGATGTTGTTGCCGACGTTATCCGCGACCAATTGCATATGTTGCCGATGATTCGCGGATTATCGCAAGACATGTTGTGGATTGCACGGCGACATTCTTAAAATAATGGTCGTCACTAGAAAATTGGGCCACTTCGTTGCGAAAGTCAGCCAACAAGCATTCAGTGAACAAAAATCGGGTTGAGTCGTGCATGTGGGAAAGGGCCTATATACTTCAACAATACAAAAATCAACCATTCATCTTCTTTCAGTATTCTTGGCGTTTCTTTTTCTCCTGATCTCTCTTGGAAAAACCATATTACCACTCTTGCTAAAACGGCTTCCCAGAAGCGGGGTACATGTGCTTAACCACCTTAAGGGATTTTTTACCCCTGCACAGCTTCTTGCTCTGTACAGGGTACACAGTGCGAACATTTATTGAGTACTGTTTGCATGTGTGAGGAGGATCCTCTCACACAGCACTCATAGATAAAGTAGAGAAGAAAGCCTTTCGTATCATTAACTCACGTCCACTCACAGATTCTCTGCAATTTCTCTCTCTTCGCCGCAATATTGCATCTCTCTCACTGTTCTACTGCTATTACTATAATCAGTGTTCCTCTGCGCTTTCTCAGTGTATACCACCTCCTCTACATAGAGCATGTAGCACCCGTCTTGCAACACAATCCCACCCCTATTCTGTGCAACTCTCCAACCCAAGAGTGAAACAATATTCCCAATTTTTCTTCCATTCAACAGCTGAGCTCTGGAACTTTCTCACTGAATCTATCTTTCCCTCATCCTATGACTTAAATTGCTTCAAACTTTGTGTTTCCAGGCATTTTGGCTCGAACATTCCTTGATTTTGGCCCTGTCACTCTTTCAACTCAGGGGAGGCACTCGTCACAGGCAGTTCTGCCTTTCGTCTCCCTCATTTACATAGGAAAATTATATTGAACAGTATATGCATTTTGTGAGTACATGAAAGGCCATGATTTTTGTCTTAGAGTGTACAGTCTCTCCATTACGGCCTTCGGACCCCCCCAGCCGGCGGCGCTTGTGGCAGTTTGGCGCTGCCGACTGGTATGCTCTGCGGCAGTATTTCTTTGATTTCCCATGGACTGATCATTGCTTCCGTGGCCGGGGACCCTCAGAGAATCCCAAGCACATTACTGAGGTAATCCTTTCAGGCATGGAAGCATGCATCCCATTCTCTTTCTCTCAGACTAACTCACAAAAATCTTGGTTTACTCATGCTTGTTCTCCTGGTGTTCGCAATAAGAAGGAAGCATTCAAACGCTTCCGTTGCTTTCAAACTCAGAAATCCCGTACTTTATATGTCTCTGCCTGGAATCAAACCAAATCTGTCCTTCGACTCACTCGCAAAAAAACTCTTTCATCAATAATAAATGCTCTGAACTTTTCAACTCTAGCTCTTCCCAAGCTGTTTGGCATCTAGACAAAAACCTCTCCAACAATTTCACTTCCATCACCTCTTCCTCTGAAAAAGCTGATTTCTTCGCTCAAACTTTTGCTAAAAACTCCACCTTGGATGATTCCGGTGCTACTCCTCCTTCTCCACCCCCATCTCACTTACTTATGCGTAATATCATAATCTCTTCTAAGGATGTACTCTTAGCCCTCTCTGGGCTGCACTAAGAAGGCGCACTGACCGGATGGTGTTCCTCCAGTTGTGCTCAAAAACTGTTCTTCCGTGCTGACTCCCTGGCTAGGCAAACTGTTTCGTCTTTCCTATAACGTCTTTCCTTCTTGCTGGAAATTTGCTCTTATTCAACCTGTCCAAAAGAAGAGTGACCGCTCTCAATCCTCCAACTATTGTCCAATTGCTCTCATTTCTTGCATCTCTAAAGTTTTTAAAACTATTCTTAACGCAAAATTTCTTAAGCCTTTACCTTCCCATAATCTAATTTAAGATCTCCACTATGATTTCCTTAAGGGCCGCTCAACTGGTGATCTTCTCGCTTATCTTACTAACTCTTGGTCATCCTCCTTTCGGGAATTCGGTGAGACTTTTTCGATTGCGGTAGACATATTGAAAGCCTTCAATAGAGTCTGGTACAAGTCTCTAATTTCCAAACTATCCTCCGTTTTCTATCCCTTTATCTGTGCCTTTTTCTCTAATTTCCTTTCAGATCACTCCATAGCTGCAGTTGCGGACGGCCATCGTTCACTTCCTCAACCTATCGACTCAGGTGTTCCTCTGGGCTCTGTCCTGCTTCCATTTTTCTTTCTAATATTTATTAATGATCTCCTTGACTGTACCTCTACTCCTATGCACTCATATGCTGATGACTCTACCTTACACTATTCAACTAGTTTTTCACATCAACCCAGCATGCAATCACTCTAAAACTCACGTAAAAGAGCCATAGAGGTCCTATCTTCCGACCTATCAATGATTCTGATTGGGGCAGAGAAAATCGTGTTACTTTCAACGCCTCCAAGACCCAATTCCTCCCTCTATCTCACCATTGTAATCTTCCACAAGACTATTTTGATAGCGTAATGCATAAGTGCACGGAATTTCGGTGTGAGTATCCTAGGTTCGAGTCCTTGGAGTGCCACATGTATTTGTTGATTTCATTAATTGAGTTTAGAAGTGAAGTTGGTTTGTGAAGGAATATAATTCTTCAACAATACACAAATCAATCCTTCATCTTCTTTCAATATTATAGGTGTATCTTTTTCATCCGACCTTTCTAGGAAGATCATATTTCCACTCTTGCTAAAAGAGCTTCCCAAAAGTAAGGTGTGCTCAACCGTCTCTGTGGGTTCTTGACCCCTGCATAGCTTTTTGCTCGTATTGAGGAACAGTGTGCCCCTGTATTAAGTATTGTTCGCATGTGTTGGGAAGCTCCACCCATGCCGCATTTCTCGAAAGAGTAGAATCCAAAGCATTCCGCCTTATCAACTCGCATTCTCTTATTCGTTCCCTACAATCAATTTCTACACGCCGCAATGTTGCATATCTTTCACTCTATTATCTCTATTACAACAATCAGTGTTCTTCAGAGCTCTCTCAGTGCATATCCCTTCCTTTGCGGCGAGTGCGAGGCACCCGCCTTTCAAATACAGTGCGAGGCACACGCCTTTCAAATACAGTCACACTTGTATTCTGTCCAGCTCTCCAACCCAAAAATTGGCAAATTTTCTCAGTCATTCTTCTACTAATCAAGTGAACTCTGGAACTCGCTCCTTCCATCAATCTTTCCTCCATCCTATGACTTGAATTGCTTTAAACTTTGTGTGTCCAGGCATTATGACACAAATGTCCCTTGAATTTGGCTCTGTCACACTTTTGGCTTCGGGGGAGACACTCGTACAGGCAATCTGCATATTGTCTCCTTCATACACATCAACACAAAAAAGAAAAAAAGTCGCGGACATTAAAGTAGAAACACATATTGAAGCTTCTTTTTAATTCTTTAGATCTTTGAAATTCTGAGTGTGTCATAGAATACAGAACCCGTTCAGTACCGGTGACATCCTTTTCATCACCGTATATTCTGGCAACAAATAGGCGATTTTTTAGGTTAGGAAGGACATCTACCCATTAAAAGGCTACAGACTATCGCAATGCATCCTTTTATCTACTGTAATATCCTTCCTAAGCTGCATACAATTGTCGAAATGTAGCTGAAATAAAATAAAAAAGACGTAATAAAGGTAATGAAAGGGTTAAGAGGTAAACAATATTGTAACTAACCCTCAAGATTAAATAGGCTCTTCCTAAGCTGACATAAATTATTAATGATAGCCATAATTACATGAGAACTAAAACGATCCTACGAAAAGTAAGATAAATAATGCAATTGTACGGTAATTAAGATACACAAATAATAAACAAGTATTTTTCTCATTGCTTTCCAGAATGGGATTATAACTATTATTTATATTATTATTATTATTATTATTATTAATATTATTATTATTATTAGGGGTTCGTCCCCTACGGGGAACCCCTATTGTAATCATTAAACCTGGGTTTTCATCCAAATTCTTCTTACGCGCCGGTTTTGACGCAATAACTCCAGAACCGCTTTTTGGATCGGGATCAAACTTTCACAAGAGGTGCGTTTTTGTATTGGGCAACTTTTGATATGTTAAACATCCGGCATGGCGGCCAAACAGGTCCGTGGCAGCTGATTTCCCGAAAAACTTGACGCCTAAATACCGTCTCTCCCACTCACAGGAAATGACTGGGCTTTGGCATACGCACTCCCCTACTAATGCTCCGCAAATTTTATAGAGAAGGTTTTGCTTTTGCACGTGGGTTTTTTTCCGGCAATCTTGAAAAAACCTCGAATTCCACTTAAAATTCCACATCTTGAAAACTACGCCGATGATCAAAGCCATGCTTGCGTAGTTGGGTGAGGCTCGCAATTCCGAACGTTTTGATACCAAAAGAATATAAAAGGGTGGAATAGTTTGGGCCCAGCATTGAAAACTGTCTATTCTTAAATTACTTTAAAACCGCATTCGCTACCCACACAAAGTTTACCTTCTAGCATCCCCCAGTTTTGCTTAATAACATAATCTCTTTATTATTCAGATCTATTATTTTGTTTTATTTAACTCTCTCAAAACAGTTCGAGTCCCTACGAATTCCAGCAATTATTTAGCCAACCAACCTATACATACCTACCCTACTAAATAATAATGATAATTCAAATTTATTTTTGGTGAATGACAGAGTATTGGCTAAGGTTTTTAACAATTCCTCCCTTTGCCAAATGCTTAGTTTAATAACAATGATATGGACCTTTAAAGTTTTGGCAATTGCCCGTGTGACTCGTATTTTAACCCTCCTAAATAGTCCATGAGCCAAGACCCGAATTTTGGGATATCGGTACCACCCGGGGTGACTAATTCTCTTAGGTGTTTTTAGCTTGCTACATGTCTCTAGTTTATGTTTTGATATGATAGCCCTTGCACATTGGTAGCTTAATGGTCGTTATCACTTCTTGAATAGACATACCCTACCGAAAATTCCGAAATTTTTTAAAATGTCAAATTTGGGGACAGGAATGCCTAAATGTCAACAAAATGCATATAGTAATTGTCACATTTAATACAAGTCCTGTAAATACACACTAAGCATGCCATGGGCTTGTACATACTATTATGGCAAATTACTACTCCTAAATATCATCTACGTCAGACTCGGAATCTGACTGTTGTGCCACCGGCTCTTCTTCAATAGCCTTGTTCTGACATGTCTGTAACCTGCACATGTCCGTGCATTTTAGACCATTGCTGAGGCAAGTACACTTAGGGAGTTCGCATGACCGCACACACTTGCAAGACAGTAGCTGCATAACAGCATCTGGTGCTGGTGAGCCTCGCATCCAGTTGACGGCAAGCTT
The DNA here is from genome assembly GCA_018397895.1 of Paralithodes camtschaticus. Lineage (NCBI taxonomy): Eukaryota > Metazoa > Arthropoda > Malacostraca > Decapoda > Lithodidae > Paralithodes > Paralithodes camtschaticus. Next base: position 8,456 of record JAGKTK010019001.1, read on the forward strand.
ACCGTCCTCATCTGTCATCCAACCGCAGTCTGTTGGGTTCGCAACAAATGGCTGGCTCTGAAGACTTCTCCTCCAGATCGCAGCCTGGTAGTTTGCACGCAGTGCATGCATGAAGAGGCAGTCCTCACAAGGAGGGAGTTGACTTGACTCTACCTCTCCACGTCTTGCACAGAACAGCTCATACCGAAGCTTGTTTACCTTAGTTGTGTGGGTAGATGGTAGGTACATGTGGCAGGTGATTTCCTGTAGCTTCTCAAAGAGTTCAGGAGACACTTCCCATGAGCGTCCAAGTTCGTGAAAAGCATGCTGGTATGTCTTGTCCATCTTCACCTGCTTGAGTGTCGTCATCTTCCCTCGGCCAGCGAATGCACTGACGGTATCACAGCCTGTAAAGGCATGCATACCAATCAATGAATCACACACGCTGCCTCCCAGTGTGCGGCTCAGTGTGGTGATATCCAGGAATCTTGTCCGGTTCTTCGTCCCGCACTTCTGGAACAGATGGGATGGGATCTTGTGGCACATGCCAAGACACAACACCATGACGTCTGTATCTTCTGCAGTGATGATGACAGACTTGTTCCCAGATTCTGCTGCATGAAGTGCATGGAGAAGAAGGCGTGTGTCTGCTTCTTCTTGAGTTGACTTAAGCTCAGGAGCCTCTTCCCACTGCTCTTTGGTGATCTTGAAGCAGCGCTGCTCACATGTGACATACAGCTCCTTGTCCTTGAGCTTCTCCCTGTGCTGTGGTGCCTTCCATTCTTCTACCAAGAACTTGATAAGACTTGCCTTGTTGGAGGAACTACCGAGTAACTTTCTCCACTGCTGGATGTTGTGCCCAGGTTGAATGTTCTTGAAATGAATTCCTGTGCCTGCACTTCTTTTGGCTCGTTCTGCATCCTTGATGGATGTCTCCTTGTAGATATCAAACACAACATCAATGCGCCTGCTCTTAGCACCTTCATGAACAGCGTGACTCAGTGCTGTACCTGCAAGCTGTGAAAAAGTTTTGTCGTTTCCCTTCAGTTTGTGGACCAGGCTCATCCCATCAATTATGGTAGCAGAGGGCTCGGGTATCACTTCTGCAGGAGAAACATTCCTCTCTAACTCCTTTGCTAGGGCAGCCTTGTTGGTCTTGCGGAGAGACCCATCACCGCTGGCAAGTGCCCAAGGCAAAGGCCCCAGGGGATGAGCCAAGACATCACTCATTTTGAGCTTTCTGTTCTCGGCAACAAGGATCATCTGGCCAAATAGGTTCCTGTCAGCCTTTAAGATAACCTCCTTGGCATGGTCTTGTGAGCGTGGCTTCATTCTGATGTTACTAAGTGAACGTTCTCAGTTTCGTCTTCGTCATCGTGTCATGAAACTGTATAGTTGGCGTATCGATCTCCAGGCGCTCTTCCTTGAAGGCTTGATATGCATCCTCTCCTATTCTGTAGGCCCCTAGAAGGTCTTTGACAACTTCTGGTGGTGCCATAGTCGCAGTTGACAAACTGACAAGATCTTCTTGCTCTGCGTTGAAGGGGTTCAACCAGCTGGTCTCCATCAGTTGAACTAAAGATTGGACATCGGCCTCATCTCTTCTAATCCTGGGCATCTGTAGGTCTGGGTGGCTGAAGTCAGTATACTTTTGGCCTACTACCATAGTCCTGAGCTGCCTTAAGTACCTGCTGCGATACTCCGATGTCAGGTAGTACCTGGCGACAGCTCCGCCTTTCAGGCTGAAGCCTTTTGTGCCCCCTGGTGTCTGGGTGTCTTTGTTGATCGTCTCTTCGATTGTCTGGTCCACAGGGATCCGTCCAAAGGGATTCTTGCTACCGATCTGGACCGAAAAGCCACCTTGCATGAAGTGTTCATGGACCTCTGGGTGTTCAATGGGCAGTCGAGACATCAAGGCATAGTAGTAGGTTAGGAACCGGGCATAGTTCACTTTGTCATAGGCAAAACACCACGGTATCATCTGTCGGATTGCTCCTAGGTGGAGCATCCAGTTGCCTTCTCTGGAGGCTCGAATTAAGTCCAGCATGATCTCAACCATGTCCAGGTATGACATCCAGAATGCTGAGAGGTTGTGTTCATCTCTGAGGGTCTCAAGATAAACTTGGAAAAGCTTCATGATATGTGTGCATGATTCACTCTCCATCAGCTCTTGAAAGAGTCCCTGAGACACATTGCTGTGAAAGCTGTTGATGTCCTTCAGTGTTTCATCTAGATGGTGTATGTCCCTTGAATGGTTTTCTTCTAGCCATGAAAGGAAGCCTTTCCATGCAAGCCTCATCAGTGCTTCATACACGAGCTTGTGTAGTCTCACTGCTCTGTTGTACCTCTTGCCGTTCATCACTCCTGACACTGATCCTTCTGCGATGATACCTGATTCCACACACAGATCTCTAAGACCTGCATCTTGAAACCTCTTTCCTATGGTGGAGATGAGATTACAGATTGTGTGGAAGACGCCCATCCTGATGATAATGTTCTTGAACTTCTCTTGTTTCCAGATAACTTCGGCAGCTTTGGCATAGAGTGCTTGATCAAACACGCACACAATCTTGTTAAGCTGTAAGGACTGCATGATAGCATGCGTTTGTTCCAAGATTTCATTAACGGTGGACATTTCTGTTGCGGGAGCATTGATAGTGGGCAGGTAGCTTACAGTGTCCTGAACCACTGCAATGTCTCTGCGCATTTTGATGTTGAACCCAGTCCAACTGCTGATGGACTGGTCCTCATGGTCTGACATTCGAGTAAGAAGCCAGATATGGTTCTTTGTCTTTGAATCCTGGACTTCCTTGGTAGTGTCGACATACGCAGTCTCAATTCTAGGTGGCCCTGCCCGCCGCCCAACATTGTATATTGGCAGCATTGATGATGTCTGAGTGATGCTTCTTATCTTGGACTTGGTAATCTCTGGCAGGACTTTCTCTGGCACAGAGCCTGCAACCTTGGACTGGACAGCAATGCCATTGACTCTATGAGAAGTACCTGCTCCACTTAGGGTCTCTTCAAGTCGGTCAATGTTATCCCAGGCCAGGGTTGTGAACACACCAGGGTAGATGTTTGCTGGCAGTGGAATGTCATCCTTTGAGCATTCCAGCTTCTGGATACAAAGGGCTGTATCGATCTCCTCAAACATTGAGTAAGACACACAGTGACCAAGACGATTCAGAGTTCGGATCAGTTCTGTGTTTCCTGTCAAAGACTTTACAGCATTGGTCAGCAGTACGTGCTTGGGTGGTTTTGTCTTGCCACTGGTAACAGCAAAGACCAAGTCACTGCCAAAGGAAGTGGCAAGACGTTGAGCTCTTTCAGAGGGAGTTTCACACTCACACTCTCCTGTCAGCAGGGTGTGCAGGAATTGAGTGACTGCTGCAGGAATGACATTCTGATCTGTATCGGGAGGCCATGGCTGACTCACATCTTGTTTATTGATCTCATTCCTCAGCTGCATTCCTGCTTTGGTTAAGACATCTTCAGAGTTAGCTGCTCTTGCTTCTTGCAGGTCTTTTGCCATTTTGTGTGCTTGCCGGGCAAGGTCGTCCATTGAGAGGCTGCGTGGATAGATTAGAAGCTTTCCTTTCTCATCTGGGACAAAGCGTAGTGATTCTCCAAACTCGGTTTCAATCTTTCGGCGAACATGTTTCTTTGTCGCTGGTTTCAGTTGGATAATACCACGGGACATCATGGATCTCTCAAGCCTAGATGTGAGGTTTGTCATAGGCAGTACCTCTGGGTTGGGGAATAATTTGGTCCTTATATACAAGCAGAGTTCCTCGAGGGCTTCTGTCTCAACCTCTTCGTAGCGTGCTTCCTCGCTTTCTTCCTGATTTTCACCTGCACCCGACCTGGCGGCCGCTGGGAAATCATCTTTTGTGAAGAGTTTGTAGCACGACTTGTGGTAGTGACCCTCTGCAGCAACAAGGTCTCTGCTAACTAAACCAAGGATTCTCTGGTTGAGTTTCCTTATTGCTGCTCTGCGAATCTTCTCATCTGCTCGTAGCTCAACACACTGTATGAGTGGCTCCCTTGTCTTTGTTGTTTTTATGTACTTGCTTGACTTCTCGCAGAAGATACATACTTTGGCATACACCCTGCTAGTACTAGGGGCATCCCTTGATGCCCTCCTCCTGGGGTCGACGCTTGCTGATTCTATCTTGACACCCTTGGCAAGGATAGAATCCAGTGACTTCTTCATTGTAAAGAGACTACGACATTTACGGTGATAATGTATGTGTGGTATTCCTCCTTCTTCAAGGCCCTTGGCTGCTTCCAGGACTGGATCATGCTGCCTGATTTCTGCAGCCCTGAGCAATGTGTTCCAGGAGTCCAAATCCTGTGGTGACACCAGAGCATCGCTGTCATCATCAGAGCAGTGGATGATACAGTCGATCCGTGCTCTCTTCCTCGCAGATGGTTCCATCCTGCCGTCAAACAGTCGACACACACCTGCAAAAAATATCACCATTAAACCATGAACAAACAAACACATTACATGGAAACCACTCTACATATGTTTGCTCCTTCCAATAATAAATTATCCCCAAAATATAACAAAAAATCCCCAAATATGAAATAAACCCCTAAATATGGAGAAACTTGAAATACATATCGGAATAATTCTTGTAGAGAATCAAATAAGCTACAAGAGCTGTTAGAATATATTTTTCAATGTTCCCCATATTTAAGGATTTATTCTAGATTTAGAGGAAAATACCCAAAATATAGAGTATATTCCGAAATATGAGGAAATTTGAAAAATACCTAGGAACAACTCTGGTAGAGAATATAATTCTACATAGGTGTTCAAAGTTTCGCGATGATTGTGTGATGGATTTTAAAGAAAATGAGGAAAACGCCGAGCGTCACGCTAAAAATCTTTATTTTTGGGTAGCGCCCCTATTGCATCAAAAAAATTAGACTAAGCTACCAGTGCGAGAAGGCTATCATATCTTAATGTACTTACAGTCACTCTATAAACATTTTAGTACCATTCGTGTTTAGTCACCCCAGGTGGTACCGATATCTGGCCTGGCTCATGGACTAAAAGTGTTACCAAGAAATACCGCTAGATCCTTTCTCAAAAGTCGCTAGCATGTTGCTACATAGCCAAACAATGTTAGGATAATGCTGCAATTTCTAAAGAGTTTTGGTTTGTTTGTTTTGCAAATTTTACAATGTAGTATGACTAGAATGTCTGAAATTTTCAAATTATCCCTAGTAAATGTCTCTAGATATAAAAGAAATGGCTGCTAGATTGAAGTAAATACCTCTACATTTAGCGGTAATATGTAGCTTTACAACTGGCAACACTGCAACCACCACCTCCCTCCCACCCTCCCAGTATGTCTCCACAAAATACCGCTAGATCCTTTCTCAAAAGTCGCTAGCATGTTGGTACATAGTCTAACAATGTTAGAATAATGCTGCAATTTCTAAAGAGTTTTGGTTTGTTTGTTTTGCAAATTTTACAATGTAGTATGACTAGAATATCTAAAAAAAAAAATTATCCCTAGTAAATCTCTCTAGATATGAACAAATGGCTGCTAAATTGAAGTAAATAGCTCTACATCTAGCGGTAATATGTAGCGATACAACTGGCAACACTGCCTAAGTGTTACCCCAAAATACCGCTAGATCCTTACTCAAAAGTCGCTAGCATGTTGCTACATGTCAAACAATGGTAGAATAATGCTGCAATTCCTAAAGCATTTTTATTTGTTTGTTTTACAAATTTTACACTGTAATATAACTAGAATGTCTGAAATTTTCAAATTATACCGAGTAAATGTCTCTAGATATGAAAAAATGGCTGCTAAACTGAAGTAAATATAGCTCTACATCTAGCGGTAATATGTTGCAGTACAACTGGCAACACTGCCTACAACCACCCTCTCACCGCCAATGATTATGCTCTGAGGTTTGTATTTGCTCATCTTACCCTGTGTATAAATGTAACCCTTACACATGTTTCTATTTAATAATGACATTAAACAGGATTCATGATTTAACCCTCCTGGCCCTGGCAGGCTCTCAAAATGACAGGGTGGGCTACCCGGGCGATCTGGCCGAAAAACGTCTAGGTCTAGGCTACCATATTTTTGTTTAGTTTAACTGCTAGAAATTTCCCACGCATCTATAAATGTAGTGCGGTTTCCAATCTGTAGACTGGCATTGAGTAGAGCTCTCTATGTCAACTGGTTCAGTTGTGATGACGATTTCAGTGGAGAGCACTTGCAGGCGATGTTAGCAATATGACGATCTTTTCACTACTGAAACAACGACATACAGACATACAATAACAAACGAGTCATCTCTTTCTTGTTTTCGGAGGTGCGGTGACGTAACGATCGGCTTTGTTTACATGCGTCGGACGCACGGCGTTCAGACCAAGCTGAATAGGCTTTCAAGCTTACAGATTTTAAAATGACACCCGGGCTCCTGCCCTTAGTTTGTGGTGTCATTTTAAAATGACAATCGGGCCAGGAGGGTTAAATACAAGGCTAGATATTTATCGGAAGTACGTATTTACCCTCGGAAAGCTAAAATATAATATTTACACATATGGGATAGGGAGGAGGGAGGGAGGTATAAGAGGTGGAGCGATGGAAGGGAAGAGAACCCCGATATATGAGATACATAGCTTCACATGCGCGTATTGATCACTTTCATGCTATTATGTATGCATACAGAAGTAGCAGGACACATATGTCAAGAGTGAACACCAATAACTTAATCCATACACATTAAAAAAGACGGAAATAATATCGTACATACGAAGTGATGGCATGGGTATGGGGGGAGCGTGTATGATATGTAAACAGGACAGTTCGTCGCTAGATAGGTGTGTGTGCTTGTGATGGTCTTGTGTAGCTATGTGTGTGCTTGTTTGAGTGTTGCTATAGGCTACGCATTAGTTATCTCTCTCTCTCTTATTTATCGCTGTCTTCCTTATGATTACGACATACTGTAGGCCTACTAGTGCATGAGAGCAGGAAATAGGGAGCCTCGCTCTCTCTCTCACAAATGAGAACATAAGTAAACAGGATTCTGCAGAGAGCCGATTGGCTATAGGACTCGGTAGCCTATTCCACATATCTACAACTCTGTTACTAAACGAATAGAGGCAGATCCCTTACACACCCAGTCTCTCTCTGTCGCTCGTTTGTGTGCACACTGATACAAATGAGGCAGATCCCATACAAGATGAACATGGGAATCTGCAGAGAGACAAGTGGCCCACAAAAAGCAGATCCCTTTCACATCCAACCCATTTCGTCCATATGACTATCTGATTTTATCTTGAAATTCTCTATTGTTCTTGATCCCACTATAGCACTAGGTAGCCTATTTCACATATCTACGAACGACTCTGTGGCAGATCCCTTACACAGCCAATATCTCTCTCTTATTTGCACACTGGTACAAAGGAGGCAGATCCTTACACATGCAACCAAGATGAAAATGGGAGTCTGCAGAGAGCCAAGTGGCCCACATAAGGCAGGTCCCTTTCACACTCAACCCATCTCATAAACGTTACCTGTTATTTACACTACTTACTATACACCCATGTTATCATATACCTGCAACCAAAACACAATTGTCAGAAATAGGAACATAAGAAAATTGGAGTCTGTAGAGAGCCAATTGGCCCACACAAGACAGATCCTTTTCACACCCAACCCATCTCATAAAAACTCATTTATCTCTGTCTTCCTTACCGTAAAGTGGGGTAACTTCGTACTGCGGTGATAACTTCGGACATCGGCGATAATAAGTAATTAGACATTGTCATTATATAATGGAAACGCTTTTTATTTTTTTATTTTTTTGTGGGGTCCCTTTAGAAAAATGGCAAAGGAAGAGCATGTAAAAGTCCTAGGAAACTGACATGAGTATATGTACACTAACAAAATATGATATATATGACGAAAATATGTACATTTTTCGCTACCATGCCAAACTTCTATCGCCCTGAAGAAATTTGTTTGTATGAATGATCTTGTGACTGATATAATTTTGTAGTAACATTACCAGAGACAACATCCACCAAAGGAAATTTGTTACACTTGTATAACGCTCTAGGTAGAACACTATCATTTAGCCGATTGTGTTTTAAAAACAAAAATTGCTAACTTCGGACATGGAACAAAACAATCGTTTGTTATTATTTGCCCTATGAAACTCATTCATAATACTTGTCCATCATTAACATGGTGGTAAAAGATCAAATAATCATTCTGAGTCCAAAAACCCATAAAAATATGATATGCTAACCGATTTATGCATTTCGGATAATTCTGGATATATAATATATATAAATTAGGAGAGGCATATATCTTGTCCACATTTTTGTTTATCTGCCGAAAGAAACACCAACAAATACGTTATACCTATAAAAATGCTCAAATTCATAAAAGTGTATATGCAGTGATATATATAGTATACATACCTATATATTTTCATTAGGCCAAATTAATTTTCGAGTTATTGATTAGACAGCATTGGTTATTTATTTTTTCCTGCTCAATATTTTCTAAGAGTGAGCTCAATGCCTAACGAGAACAGATCCAAACAGAATATATGTTAAACATCGTATATATCCCCCTCCTATACTGATTATACAGGCCTAAAAGTATTGACTGTGCATTTTCCACTTAAACATCGGACAGGAATAAGCAGCAATAATAAAATATTTGGGTGGGTGGGTGGGACTCTTTAGCCTTGGTCGGCAACTCATCTAGGGGAGACAACCTTATACAAATTCGGATGGATGGGACTCGTCAGCCTTGGTTGGCAACCTGTCTAGGGGAGTAAACCTGATACAAATCCGTACTGCTTACCTAAGGGTAAGGCAGGTTAGTGGATGGATTAGCCGAACACCACTGTAGAAAAATAGTGCTAACATGATACACAGAGGGCCTCGGAGTCGGACCGATCCTAAATTGAGTGGTCAATCCGGTAAGTCCTTCACTAAACTGGCTCGGGTTGTCCCTCTCACAGGGAATAGGTCCGCTTGGGGGCATTATGTGTATGGCCACCCTCGTAAGGGGAGTAAGGTGTCTGGCAATAGATAGATAGATAGAATAAAATATTCATATAAAATAGTAGGAGCCGAAAAATGAATGAAATAAGGCCACGAACGTACGTCCGAAGTTCTCCTCCGTTTGTCCGGAGTTAGCCCAGCTTTCTTGGCAATCATTTTCCATAAGAAATCACCTATGTCCGAAGTTATCCATACATGTCCGAAGTTTTCAACTTTTCAAGCAAACTTCAGATATCATTTAGGATAAGGATAGCTCTCTTATTATGGGGGATAATTTTAGGAGGCTTCCTGGATTACGGCGCACTATCACCATAAATCACTTGACCTAGTTAAATCTCTATAATGTGTTTACACTCAGGAGCAATTGTTAAAAAACATCGAAAAATTTCCGAAGTTACCCCATTTTACGGTACATTTATGACATCCTAGTCTCTCTCTCTCTCTCTCTCACAAATGAGAACATAAGAAAACCGGAGTCTGCAGAGAACCGATTGGCCCACACATGTCAGATCCCTTTCACACCCAACCCATCCTCTCTCTCTCTTTCATATTTATCGCTATCTTCCTTACATTTACGACATCCTATTCTCTCGCCATACTCCCTCTGTCTCCTTCACAAATGAGAAAATAAAAAAAATAAGAAAACGGGAGTCTCCAGAGCCGATTGACCTACACATGGCAGATCCCTTTCACACCCAACCCATCTCATTCTATCTAATTTCAAGTTGAAGCTCTATTGTTCTTGATCCCATTATAGCACTCAGTAGCCTATTCCACATATCTACAACTCTGTTACTAAACGGATAGAGGCAGATCCCTTTTACAGCCAATCTCTCCCTCTCTCGCTCTTGTTTGTTTGCACAATCTGCTCCTTCTGTAGTTTCTCAATGCCCGATAAGTTAAATGATCTTTTGATATCTGTGACACAGCATTTGTATCCAACACAATACCCTGCTTGCAAAACCGTCGAACCCCGGACAACGTTGCTTGCAACTTTAATTATTATTATTATTATTATTATTATTATAATAATTATTATTAATATTATTATTATTAGGGGTTCGTCCCCTACGGGGAACCCCTATTGTAATCATTAAACCTGGAATTTCATCCAAATTCTTCTTACGCGCCGGTTTCGACGCAATAACTCCAGAACCGCTTTTTGGATCGGGATCAAACTATCACAAGAGGTGCGTTTTTGTATTGGGCAACTTTTGATATGCTAAACATCCGGCATGGCGGCCAAACAGGTCCGTGGCAGCCGATTTCCCGAAAAACTTGACGCCTAAATACCGTCTCTCCCACTCACAGGAAACGACTGGGCTTTGGCATACGCACTCCCCTACTAATGCTCCGCAAATTTTATAGAGAAGGTTTTGCTTTTGCACGTGGGTTTTTTCCGGCAATCTTGAAAAAACCTCGAATTCCATTTAAAATCCACATCTTGAAAACTACGCCGATGATCAAAGCCATGCTTGCGTAGTTGGGTGAGGCTCGCGATTCCGAACGTTTCGATACCAAAACAATATAAAAGGGTGGAATAGTTTGGCCGCAGCATTGAAAACTGTCTATTCTTAAATTACTTTAAAACCGAATTCGCTACCCACACAAAGTTTACCGTCTACAGTCTATAGGCTTCCACGCATCCCCCAGTTTTGCTTAATAACATAATCTCTTTATTATTCAGATCTATCATTTTTGTTTTATTTAACTCTCTCAAAACAGTTCGAGTCCCTACGAATTCCAGCAATTATTTAGCCAACCTACCTATACATACCTACCCTACCAAATAATAATGATAATTCAAATTTATTTTTGGTGAATGACAGAGTATTAGCTAAGGTGTTTAACAATTCCTCCCTTTGCCAAATGCTTAGTTTAATAACAATTATATAGACCTTTAAAGTTTTGGCAATTGTCCGTGTGACTCGTATTTTAACCCTCCTAAAGTGTTACCACGAAATACCGCTAGATCCTTTCTCAAAAGTCGCTAGCATGTTGCTACATAGCCAAACAATGTTAGGATAATGCTGCAATTTCTAAAGAGTTTTGGTTTGTTTGTTTTGCAAATTTTACAATGTAGTATGACTAGAATGTCTGAAATTTTCAAATTATCCCTAGTAAATGTCTCTAGATATAAAAGAAATGGCTGCTAGATTGAAGTAAATACCTCTACATTTAGCAGTAATATGTAGCTTTACAACTGGCAACACTGCAACCACCACCTCCCTCCCACCCTCCCAGTATGTCTCCACAAAATACCGCTAGATCCTTTCTCAAAAGTCGCTAGCATGTTGGTACATAGTCTAACAATGTTAGAATAATGCTGCAATTTCTAAAGAGTTTTGGTTTGTTTGTTTTGCAAATTTTACAATGTAGTATGACTAGAATATCTAAAAAAAAAAATTATCCCTAGTAAATCTCTCTAGATATGAACAAATGGCTGCTAAATTGAAGTAAATAGCTCTACATCTAGCGGTAATATGTAGCGATACAACTGGCAACACTGCCTAAGTGTTACCCCAAAATACCGCTAGATCCTTACTCAAAAGTCGCTAGCATGTTGCTACATGTCAAACAATGGTAGAATAATGCTGCAATTCCTAAAGCATTTTTATTTGTTTGTTTTACAAATTTTACACTGTAATATAACTAGAATGTCTGAAATTTTCAAATTATACCGAGTAAATGTCTCTAGATATGAAAAAATGGCTGCTAAACTGAAGTAAATATAGCTCTACATCTAGCGGTAATATGTTGCAGTACAACTGGCAACACTGCCTACAACCACCCTCTCACCGCCAATGATTATGCTCTGAGGTTTGTATTTGCTCATCTTACCCTGTGTATAAATGTAACCCTTACACATGTTTCTATTTAATAATGACATTAAACAGGATTCATGATTTAACCCTCCTGGCCCTGGCAGGCTCTCAAAATGACAGGGTGGGCTACCCGGGCGATCTGGCCGAAAAACGTCTAGGTCTAGGCTACCATATTTTTGTTTAGTTTAACTGCTAGAAATTTCCCACGCATCTATAAATGTAGTGCGGTTTCCAATCTGTAGACTGGCATTGAGTAGAGCTCTCTATGTCAACTGGTTCAGTTGTGATGACGATTTCAGTGGAGAGCACTTGCAGGCAATGTTAGCAATATGACGATCTTTTCACTACTGAAACAACGACATACAGACATACAATAACAAACGAGTCTTCTCTTTCTTGTTTTCAGAGGTGCGGTGACGTAACGATCGGCTTTGTTTACATGCGTCGGACGCACGGCGTTCAGACCAAGCTGAATAGGCTTTCAAGCTTACAGATTTTAAAATGACACCCGGGCTCCTGCCCTTA
>JAGKTK010019002.1:0-16883 GCA_018397895.1 Paralithodes camtschaticus
CCCCCCCCCCACACCACCACCACCTACAGCCTCATTAACTCCCCTCTTCCACCACTTAGGTTCCTCCCCCTTCCACTCTCTCTCTCTTTATATAATTACCCTCCACCCCTCACACACACACTCACTAACCCGGGCCCCCCTACCATCATTGTCACTACTCTATACAGTAGTTTGGTCATATTACTAGCCAGCTAATACCAAATACGGTACTATAGTATATTAATTATAGCTAGGCCAAACATATTGACCACTAACCTCCCTAACTAAAATACATCTGGACTAATCAGTATTACCATTTAGGAAGGGTCAGCTAGGGATTAGATGAGGAAATGTACAGCCCATTTGCGCTAGCCCTTTCTTAGTTACAGAGGAAAGAGACCAAGAATTCCGACCTACTTATAATGAACAGACTAGTTGCAGACACACATTGCAATTACAAAATAACAATATACCGTAAGTAGTGAAATATGTTTGAGTAATCTCTCAGCAATAACAACTACCGTATTATACCGTACCCATACGGTACCAGTCACGTCCTTTTCATTATATTCAGGCAACTAGTACGTCTTAGTAGACGATTTTATTCAGCTTAGGAAGGAAGTCTACCAGTTAAAAGACTACACACTATCTCGATTCATTCTTTTAGCTACCATATATTCTTCAAAGCTTCATAAAATCGTCTAAATGTAGCTTAAATCCAATAAATAAGACGTCGCCGATACAGGAGGGATTAACAGCCAACTCTAGTACTTACCACGGACAACGATGGGGTTAACCTGACAATACAGACCTTTAACCTAAACCTTGCGTCACACTTCACTTTGTCCGGCAATAGTTTACAGATATACTTAGCATAGTCAACGAACATCTACAATATACTTATCTATATACATTGTCAACAACAATAATGTACCGTCAATCACATTACCGATACTCGATGAGGTATACAAGCAACAAAGCCACTCCAACAGCTTCCTCTCTCTCCAACACCCCTTCTCCCCTCTCTACACTCTTTAGAAAATAGCTAAGAGGTGCCGTTGTAAAGGCTTATCGAGGAATACCTTCACCTGACCTAACAATCACACGCACAAAGTATAAAGAAGTACCGGTACCGTACAAAGGGAAACAGCAACACTAGATCTATTTAACCTTACGAGGCTGCTTGTAACTAAACTACCAATCCTATGTGAAAACAGAAAAGGATAGTACAGTATAAAGTGGCGCTATTCGTATGTAAACGCAGTTTATCGGGGGTTAAGAGCCAGATAATTATCTACCGTATATGAGTGTTTAAAGCTTGAACAATACTACATTCAATGACACTACTAGGTAGTCCATTCCACAAGTCTACCACTAGATTAAAAAAGAAAAACTTTGCCTCACGTGAAGGAATTGACACACACACACACACGCGCGCAGTCTGCTGCCATATACTAATCAACAAGCAGACTGCAGGTACAATACATTTTAGGTGGCTGAATCAAACTCCAGATAGTTAGACCAGTATTGCCCATAGAAAATACACAAAAATAAAAAGGGACAATGTCTATCTATCTATCTATTGCCCGACGCCGTCATCCCCGAAGGGGTGGCCACGAACGAACCGCCTCCATGCACCTCTGTCCCCAGTCAGTCGACGCCCCTCCCCCCCAACCAGCACCGCCTTCGTTCACATTAAATCTAACTTCTGTCAATATTTCCAGCACCATCTTGTTATAAATATTATATTCATATTATTTTGACAATAAATACTTTCAATTGTTTCCTCTTTGACTCTGCTGCTCTCTCAATCATAAAACAATAGTCTTTCCGGACTAACCCTGCTCTAGTCCTCCTTCTCAACTAAAGAGGAGTTTCATATAGTCTATAAAATTCCATTTGTAATCAACAATTGATTTGGCATCGGGGACTATAAACAAATTTTATTTTTTCCAGCTGATGGTCAATTTAATACCTAGGCATCTGATTTATCAATTGTTAATGGAAAAATATGATACTGCTCTGTCTCAGCGTCATATTGTTGCCAAGTTTTCATTATAAGCAACATATTTATCAATTGTTAATGGAAACATATGATACTGCTCTGTCTCAGCGTCATATTGTTGCCAAGTTTTCATTATAAGCAACATATTTTGCTACAAAATCATGGTAATAGCCGAGTAAACAGAATGGCGAGATACCAATTAACAAACAGCTGGACAAAAAAATAACAGACTATAGAAGTAACTAAATCAAAGATAATTTTGTCTATAATAGCCATAATCAAATTTAGTAAAGCCTGAAGCCTACCTTATCTAACACAACGATAACATTTTTTCCAAACATATTGACATTTGTATATAAACAAATTATAATACAAAAAACATATTTCAAGTCAAGAATGATCTTGTTTTGGATAATCCATAGACATTTGAAATAGTTTTGATAATTCAAAAAAGGTCAAGTAGAGGTAGGGATCTGTAACTGAATCTTCATTACATAATAAATGAAATCAGTTAAGGAGGGATGGCCGTATTTATTTGTTCATCTATACATCTTTTAATCATGCTTTTAGTATCCTCCCAAGACCTCCCATCAAACTTTAAAAAAACACCCTCCAAAACACCCTCCAAAACACCCTCCAAAACACCCTCCAAAACATATTTGTAAAATTTTCGATAGAAAACCGTCCGATTTCTCTTAAATTACAGGCTCGCTATCGCTCGGTAGGAGAAAATCGACACCTAAATAACACTTACCGGTAGTCTTAATATTGACAAAGAAATGGGGCGAAGTCTTAAAATCGTCAAACAAATGGACCGAACGTCATAAAATCTAAAAAACTAATGGGGCTAACATGAGGAAGGAGGGGGACCATAAAAACGACCCATCTCCCTTTAATAGTAGTAATATGTGACAACCGGAAATTTGGTATGAGTAATTCCGACTGTAAATAACGGGCCCGAGTCTCCGTGAATTACTATACATGATAATCTAGTCTATACACACTAGTCCCTTCATTATAGGTAGGCCACAGATCCTGACCCATAACCTCTCTAACTCAAAAAGGGATAGAGCAAACGGGCTGTACATCTCAACACCTATACCCTGGCTCACCCTTCCTAAATGGTACAAATAACAGCTCGATTATTATAGTCAATTTTTAGCTTTGTTTTGTGTAAGTAATTCCGATAATATCCGATTGGTAAAATAGGCCAGAGTCTCCGTGAATTATTATACACTTCAAATCTATACACACTTTGGAATGGATAAATCTAACAACCTGTGACTCCCTACTATACCCTGTTCCAAATATGTAGGCCAATACTCTTGAACATTAACCTCTGTAACTCACAAACGACTAGAGTAATCCAGCTAATATTTCTACCATTTGGGAAGGGTTAGCCAGGAAAAAGGTGCGGAAATGTACAACCCATTTGCTCTAGGCCTTATTAAGTGACATAGGTTTGAGGTCAGTTGTTGCCTACCTATATTGAATGGACTATAGAAGCAACACACGCAATAAATGTTGGTGTTCTGCATTCCACAAATCTTCAAATTATGCCTACACTTCATATTTTCACATCAAAAAGAGTTAAACTTTTATATATAGGTGTATGAAGGAGACAAACGGCAAAGCTACCAATTACGAGTACCCATCCCCTCTTACCCCGTCCCCCCAAAAGAAAGAATGACAGAGAGTCAAATTCAAAGTACGTTCGAGTCAAAATGTCTGGATACACGGAACTTGAGACAGCTTAATTCATAGGAGGGAAAATCGATTGAAGAAGGAGGTTCCAGAGTTTGCTTATTGAGTGGAAGAAAGATTGGGAAAATTGGTTCATTCTTGGGTTAGAGAGTTGGACAGAAAATGGATGGGAATGTGTTGAAAGGCGGGTGCCACCAACTCTCTGTAAGGGAGTAAGAGATGTGTCGCTGGTTTCCCTCTGTAATAAGGATCTGCATACAAAGCCACCCCTTCTTTCCACTCGGCATTCCTTTCTGCTCTCCTCTTCCACATTCCACTATTCCCTCCACCACCAGGGTTCCAACCACCTCCATCACCACCACCACCCGGGTTCCAACCACCACCACCACCTCCACCACCACCACCACGGATCCAGTCACCCACGTACACTTTCACACACTTTCCTCAGCCTTCACCCACACCTCGGAAACTAAGCCAGGACTTTAGCCTTCCTTATTATTGCACAACAAACTCCACACCATTCCAAAAACTAAATATGTTTTATGTGGTGGTTTTGGGTTCTTATATTTCAACATTATATTTTACTAAAGCGTTATTTCCACATAGCGATTTTGATCAGTTATTTTGTCTTTATATTGTATCGTCCCTGTTTTGGTTTGTTTGTTTTGCAAGTTTTACTTACAAACATTATAATTCCGACAAAAACATCTGTGTATTAGGCTCTATAATAATCATGTAAACTATTTGACGTGTTCTTAACTAAATGTTTACGGAAATCAGCTAAAGCAGACATTCATAGCTGTGTTAAGTATGATGAACTTATTAACTACAAAAACAAAAAACATTATATTATAATTCGAAGTCGGATGGGTAAAACACCAGAGGCTAAAACCTTAATTATACGAGAGAGAGAGAGAGAGAGAGAGAGAGAGAGAGAGAGAGAGGGGGAGAGAGAGAGAGAGANNGCATTATAACTTGTTTAGCTGGATATTTGTTTCTATGTACCGTATTATAACTTGTTTAGCTGGATATTTGTTTCTATGTACCGTATTATAACTTGTTTAGCTGGATATTTGTTTCTATGTACCGTATTATAACTTGTTTAGCTGGATATTTGTTTCTATGTACCGTATTATAACTTGTTTAGATGGATATTTTTTTCTATGTACCGCATTATAACTTGTTTAGCTGGATATTCATCCATCGTCTTCTATGATATACTGTATACAGTATACTATAGGTCAATTTCCATAAACTGTAGCTAGAACAATCAATACAATATATGAAGAAAAACGGAGCTGAATAAAAATGGTTTAGTTCCTGGTAGTAAAGAAAATGGATTGGTCTTGGTGAGAGAAAACGATACAGGTTAATCGGTTAGTAATGCTGTGAATACTTTAATGGAACACACACACACACACTTTCTCTCTCCCTCTATTTTTAGCACTGAGGAGCTACTGGAGTGTATATATATATACACACACACACTAATATTTCAGGCTCAAGTAAGAATTTAAGTGCATAAAAACATATTTTATAATCATGTCTCTTTGACCTAGTGTTTCCTATTTCATTACATGGGTCTGTATTGTTGCAAATCTAATAAATCTATTAAGGGTTAACATTTAAATAACTCTACAAATTATATAACTAATATTTTCCGAAAATGTTCTTTTCAAACCTAGTTTTCCTATTGATACCACTAACTTGAAACTATGAAATGTTTCAGGTGAATGATTCATAGGCCTGCCTACCGGCGTGCGCATACATTACAATGTATCTTTTGTAACCCATATATATAGGTATATATATATATACTGTATACCGGTATATATATATATATAATTGGTAACCGAAAAATAAACAATGGAAACATTAATGGAAAATTGTCCTCCTAGTTCGGAGTACCGGTAAGTACGGTAGAAGAGAAACTGAACTATAATAGAAGGATATAAACTTATGTGGGATGAAGGTAAGGAACAAACAGCCCCCCCTTCCAATATTGTACTACTCCAGCGGGACAGTGTAGCCTGGAAAACAAGTTTATAGAGAAAGTGAGATATTGTTTTTTAACGCAACATATTACAGAGATGACAAGATATAGAGATGGGATGCAGGGGAGTGTACTTGATTTGATTTTTAGCAATGAGGAGGATATAGTGGAACATGTCAATGTGGATAGCCCTATAGGTCGTAGTGACCATGCCTGTATAAGCTTTAGTTGCAATATTAAAACGGGGAGGGATAATAGAAGCAATAAAAAAATATACATGTATGATAGAGCAGATTATGAGCTGCTGAGACGGTGTTTGGACATTGACTGGGGGGAATACTTGAACGGTGAAGACGCTGAAGGAATGTGGAGGAAAATTAGAGTCAAACTGGAGAATGCTGTAACCAAAAGTGTACCAGTAAGGGAATATAAGGATAAAACAAAATTGAGGAAAAGAACGAACCCAGAATTGCCAATGAAAAGAAAGCTTTGGACATTGATTAGAAGAAAGAAACGATTGTGGGAAAGACTAAAATTGTTAAAAAAGAACAGGGGGTCTAGTATAGAAGCTAAAGAAGTGGATCTGGAACGCAGACAAATAAACAATAAAATAAGGTGGGAGACAAGGAGGGGGGTGAAGGAGAGGGAGAGAGAGATTGCTAGAAATGTGAAGGATAATCCAAAAAAATATTCTGGAAGTACATTCAGGAAAAGTTAACAAGAAGAGTAGGGATCCCAGAGCTGGTAGGGGGGTTGGATGATGGGAGTAGAGCGGAGACTGATAAGGAGAAAGCAGAGGTGCTGGGGAAATACTTTGGGGGGGTACTAACAGTGGAGTCGGATGATGCAGTGCCTACTATTCCCATCAAACAGGCACCAGCACTAGAACTAATAGAGTTTTCCCATGCTAGAATAAGAAGGGCTATAGAAAAAATGAACAGAAGTAAGTCCCCAGGACCGGATGGGATACACCCAAGAATCATAAAGGAAGGAGATGAGATGTTGGTAGAGCCATTGAAAATGTTATTTGAGGTATCGTTTAATACAGGCCAAATCCCAATGGACTGGAGAGAGGCGAACATAACAGCAATATTTAAGAAGGGAAAGAGAAATGACCCAGGAAATTATAGACCAGCCAGTTTGACAAGTGTTGTGTGTAAACTAATGGAAACGGTAATTAGAGAAGGAATAATGGAGCATATGAAATCAAACCAACTTTTCAGTGGGAGACAGTTCGGATTCTTGCCGGGGAGGTCGACGGTGCTACAGCTAATTAAGGTGGTAGATGATTGGATGCAAATTCTAGAGGATGGTGATGTAATAGACGTGGTATATTGCGATTTTATGAAGGCCTTCGATAAGGTCCCACATAAAAGGTTAATAGAGAAAGTTAGAAGCTATAATATAGGGGAGAAATGTGTGAAATGGATAGAAGCCTTCCTGAAAGATCTGAGACAGAGGGTACTGGTGAATGGAATAGGCTCGGGGTGGAGGGAAATTACAAGTGGGTTACCTCAGGGATCTGTGTTGGGACCACTACTGTTCGTTATATTTATCAACGACTTACCTGAAGTTATAACTAATGGAAGTGAGGTATACCTGTATGCGGATGACACTAAGCTGTATAGAAGAGTGAGGAGTAAGGAAGATGTGGGTTTGCTTCAAGGAGATGTGGAGGGCATGAAGGGATGGTCTGAGCATTGGTTAATGCCTTTTCATCCAAAAAAATGCAAGTACATGCGGATTGGGACAAGCAAGATAGACAAGGTAGGATACAGTATGTATGAAGCGATGGAGGAAGTGAATGCAGAAAAGGATATAGGAGTAGTGATAGACAATAAGTTAAATTTCTCAGAACATTTAGCGGAAAAGATAAACAAAGCCAATAGAATTGTAGGGCTGATAAGGAGGACATTTGTGTCACTTGACGAAGAAATCTTCAGGAATCTATATACAGCGCTGGTTAGGCCGCACCTGAAATATGCGAACCAGGTGTGGGCTCCATATATGGTAAAGGATATAGAAGCAGTGGGGAAAGTGCAGAGGTGAGCTAGCAAGCTAGTACCAACGTTGAAGAACGCAGGTTATGAGCAGAGGTTGAGGACACTGGGGCTTCCGACACTGGCATATAGGAGAAAGAGAGGGGATATGATAGAGACTTTTAAGATAGTGTCAGGAAAGTATGAAGAGGATGTGTGTGAAGGTATCTTCTTGATGCGGGAGGGAACAAGAACGAGAGGACACTCTAAGAAAATTTACAAAGAAAGAAATAGGCTTGAGAAGGCAAAGAACTCATTTTGTGATAGAGTGGTAAATGAGTGGAATGCACTGCCCCAGTATGTAGTCGATTCCGAATCAATAAGGGAGTTTGAAAGTAATCTTGATAAAGCATGGGGAAGACAAGATTTGAAGTTTGATTATAAAGCAAAAATACAGAATAGTAAAAATGTTGCGTCTGCTACCGCCGCCGCCAACACCGTGAACGACCGCAGCAGTGCAAGTACTGGTACTGAGCTGGATACACAGGCCTAGTTTGCCTTTTTCCAGAGGATCTACTGTAAGAAACTGTAAGAAATAACCAACACAATATAATGACAATGTTGGAATTCTGCCTCACACATAGGCCTATAATACAGGGGAGGAAAGAATAATTAACCCCTTCTGTAACAACGACATCTTTTTAACTTTATTCTGGCTACTATTAGACTACATTTTTGTATTCAGTTATATATGGGCCTCCACCAATTAACAGGCTTCGAACTATCTCACGTACCGGTAACTCTTTTTAGTACCACAGATCTTTCTTAAACTGCACAAAATCGGCTAAATATAGCTACAATATAATTTAAGAC
Source organism: Paralithodes camtschaticus (assembly GCA_018397895.1). Taxonomy (NCBI): domain Eukaryota; kingdom Metazoa; phylum Arthropoda; class Malacostraca; order Decapoda; family Lithodidae; genus Paralithodes; species Paralithodes camtschaticus. Next base: position 8,534 of record JAGKTK010019002.1, read on the forward strand.
ACGTCGCCGGTACGTTTGGCGCTCTCTGTGCTGTATTAATGTCTGTCAGATGTTAAATAGAGTGGATAAGTGTAGGAGCATGCTTGTGTATCTCACTCAAAACGAATAAATCAAGTTTTAGACATTTCTGATACCAATTATTGATCGAAATATACTTGGTGCCGAGACATCACTTATTAGCCCGACTGTACGGTATTAAATGCCTGACCAATATACTGTACCTTATATATACTGGTATATTACAAGAATGTTCAGAATTCAGAATTTGAAAATATAGTGAGCGCTTAGCCAACGATTGATTTATGAACAAATCAGTCAATACCCTAAACTGTAAAGTTCAATACAGTACCGGTACTGTACATTACCCAATAGACCAACTGCGAGTGGTGATGGGCTGGTCTATGTGGTGATGGGCTGGTCTATCAGAGTGAGAACTGAGCAATCTCTGCCATACCCATAGCTTACTCTGACTGTTCCTTTTACTTATATATTTTCTAGATCTCAAGTGACGGTGTCTCTAACGTGGATTGACCTCCCAATCTACCAAGATTGGAAGCCAAAGCGTCACATTTTTCCCTTGCCCCTCAACTTTCTCTTCATAATTGCTGAGGGGCACAGGGCCCTGGGTGGGGCTTTGGTTTCCCGGGCGTTTCCGCACCCTCCTCAAGCTCCCCGCCATGGAGTGGCTTCGGTCACCCCTTTATTGTGGTCGGCGGGGAGGGTTCTGTGGGGGCGCTCGGTTATGGCCTTGGCCTTGCTCGGGGCCTTGGGGCTGTTCGGCCAGGCAGCTTGGGGAACAACAACAACAACTGCGAGTTTCAGGCTATAAGGAAGTCGGAGCTGTAAACATTGATATCAAACAGAAATGCAATAATAATGTAGGTTTCTGATGGATGGACAGTATGCTTAACTTAATGTTTATGAGTTTATGAATGCACTACAGCCGTATTTTAGCTGGTAATTCTGCTAAATACCAATGTCTACAGCTCCAACTTCATTATAGCCTGAAACTCGCAAGTGGTCAATAACAGCAAACGTCGACAGCACGGATAACTTATAAGGCTTCAACAATATGTATCCATTATCTCTGGAAACAAACATAATTAAGGGGGAGGTAGTCGTTATTTTTCCGGACCTCCTTCTCCCTCATGTTTAGCATAATATATACTTTTGAAATTTTAAAAGGTTTGTTCCATTAGTTTGTCGATTTTAAGGCCTTTCGCCCCATTTCCTTATCAATATTAAGACCTTTCGTGTCATTTAGGTGTAAACAAAAAATCCTGCCGAGCGATAGCAAGCTTGTAATTTTAGAAGGAACCCATTTTTCTACCGAAAAATGTACAAATTTATTTTGAAAAGGGGTCTAGGGGGTGTTATTTTAAGCTTGATGGAGGTCTAGCGAGGAAACTCAAATATAAATAAATAAATAAATACTGTACATAGACCAAAAACCAAGCACTACTACCGCCATAAATCGATATTGCTTGTATTAACACCTTCCAGAGCATGACACCTACCATATATCTAAAATATGTTGGCTATCTTAACACTATTGTACTAACTTACTGATAAGCCTCCAGGTGCCAATGATTTATTTATAACCAGGATAGTCGAGTCGGTGAAAAAATATAACCCACAACCCTCTTTATAAGCCTTTTGATACCTTTATGCTTTATATTTCCATATAATACTGACACACAAATATATCAATAAATAAATATATAAACAAAAATATAAAACATCATCCCCAAGTTAAATATTGCGTTTTGACAGTTCCCTTTTCATAATTGTTCCCGAGATCAAAACTGTGACAGTATAATATTAATGTAGAGAATACTGTATATGTGAGGTATATAAACAGGAGGCTCCAAAATGGTGGGTCTGACAATCCTGATAGTTCATGGTTCGTAGAGCGGAAGGGAGGTGGAAGGGGGAGGAGATGTTGGGGACAGAGAAGGGAATATAGTAAGGCAAGATACTATAATGCGCGCGCACACCTAATACTTTACATTGCAATTATTCTTTCATCCCGGAATATAGTAAAAATATACCCTTCGTTCTACTCGACGCACACACACACCCTTAACCCACCAACAACCCCTCAAATACAAAATAAATCAATATACTGTATTATAAAAAAATAATAGCGAGTTTGAATCAATTGAAGGCAAGTGTGGAGTGTGTAAATAGAGGATGGGGGGAGAGGATAAAAGGCGATTTAAAAGAGGAATGTAAATTTAATAGAAGTGAGGAAAATATAAGTAAAGAGGGGAGGGAAAAACAGATATACTGTACTGTATAGTGGGCTGGGAATATTATGTACAGTATAAAGGGGAGAGCGGAGGTTTTATTGAGGGTGGGACTACTGCCTTGGTGGGACAGTAAAGGGCCTGTCCCACATTCATGAATTGAGTTAAGCTAGTAGGTCCGACAACCTCCCTTTTTTTTTTTTTTCAATCGTAAAAGTTGGGCTGTTGTCAACGACCGATCGTTCATGATTTTGCCAATCGCCGACGTGTCGGTTATAGTCGAGCAAAATTTTGGAATATCCAAATATCTCTACAAATGTCAGTTACAGGTCAGAATGTCGAATCAGTCGGGAAACATATCGGAGACAGGTTCGGCATTCGGATGTTTGAGACCAAAGTGGTCGGGGCCGACAACTCGGAGATTCCTTCAAAGGGTCGGCGAACGTTCATCGAAGGATTTCCAACGAGAGACGAACTGTTGTGCCGGTTTTACAAAAAGACACCTTCAATGTCCTGAATGACAGCCCAAACTCAATAACAGGTCGTCAACATGTCGACGACCGTTTCAGAGCGGTTGTCGAATAGGCCTAGTCGACGACCACATCCGATATGGATATGTTTCTGAACATATCCAAGCAGGGAGGATGAGAAAGAAAAAGAAGAGGATGAAGACAAAGGAAAAAGTGGATGAAGGAAGAGGGGAAGGAGATGAATGATAAAGAGGAGAGTGGGGAAAGGAAGAAGAAAGAGATAAGGGAAAGGAAGAAGAAAGAGATAAGGGAAAGGAAGAAGGAAATGAGGAGAGGAGGAAAGGAGGAGAGGAGAAAAATAGGAGAGAAGGGAGAGGAAGAAGATGAAGAGAAAGTGGTGAAAGGGATTAACAAAACTGAGTAGTAGGATCACCTTGATATGAGAGACACACAACAACTAGCTACTTTTCTACCAGTGGGCAGTGGCCAGCTAGGTTATGATCTAATTATCTCCTATTTAGATAGGGTAGGTCAGGTGAACTTTAAGTTTTGCTTAGCTTTATCTTTAGCAGATGGCTGTGCATGGGCCCATGTGATAGGCCTACTGGTGGTAAATGTTATTATCTTTTAGACAATGCAAGCTGCCTTTCATGCAAAATGTACAGACCTACTGTACCGGTAACCTAATCATCTACCAGTAACCAAGACTGGCCTAGTAAAGCAGCTGGTGTTCTCTGTATAACTTATGAGAAAGAACCTATACATACATACATACAAGTTTAAAGACCGTTATGTCCACAGGGAATGTGGTTACAGTCTTATGTCCTAAATGGAGGCTTTCCAGGCGGCCCTGTCAGGGGCTGCCTTTCTTGTAAAGTTCTTTATTTTGAGATCGGACGGAGTACCTGATCCCATGTCATTCTAGGTCTACTCCTACGCGCAGCTCCCCCCACGTTCACACTCCAACATGTCCTCACCCAGTTCTGATCATTCATTCTCTCCACATGTCCAAACCAACCAAGTCGGCTCGTGCGCATCACTTCACTGACACTCCTATTGCCTAGCCACGTTCTTAATTCCTCGTTTGATACCCCGTCCTTGAGATTAACCCCACACATCCATCTCACCATTCTCTTCTATCGATATCCTCCGCTTTAAATGGCCATGTCTCCGAGGCATAGGTCATCGCACTCCTAACACACGAGGTATACACCTTCCCTTTAAGGTGGGGTGGGAGCCCTCTCATGGTCAGGAGTGGCAGCAGCTCTCTAAACTTTCCCCAACCAATTCGAACTAGCAATGGAGCCAGCTTCAGCGCCACCTCCGACGGAAACCGGTTAGCCCAGGTAGCAGAACTTATTCACACATTCCAGCGTTACACTGTCGAAATCAACACTAGCAGGTGGGTCATTTAACACAAGATCTCCCTTGCACACTGCACATTAAAAATCAATTATTCTTGTCAAAGGTCCTCTAGCTCCACTACATCTCTTGTGTACCCAGTCACTACAGATGCAGCATTGGATTGAGTTACTTCTCACACCCTTCCCACATACTGCACATGGATAGTTGCCGCTTCTTTCCATAGTTCCACGCCCTATTCCACTAATCATTACCTTTGTTTTATCTATGTTAACTCTTAGGCCCTTATTTGACATACCCTCCCTCCATCTTTTGAACTTTGCCTCTGCTTCCTGCGCACTACATTTGAAATTGTACACCACTGAGGATCTTAGAGATTCGGGGATTTGGTCTTTGAACTTAAAGAAGCTAGATAATGTGGTATGGGATTTGAATACAACTCAAGTTAATTTGTGGGAAACATTCTCGAAATAAATTATTTCGACAAAAAATCATGATGTGGTTTTTACCACCATGCACTCCCTGCTCAAGAGCTGGGCTAGGGTGGGTGCCCTGATGATCAGGGACTTCAGTGAACAGGTGCCACAGATTGCTAGACCGCGCCGTTCACCATCAGTACTGGCGTCTGCCAATAACACACTGGCTGGCCCAAGACTCAAACTATCAACCTCGCAGTTTGCAGGCGAGTGCTCTACCACCCGCGCTATGGCCTGTGGCCATATCGGCGATAAGAACTAGATCGTCTGCATATAACAGCTCCCATGGGAGTCCTGTCCTTAAGTCCCTTGACAGAGCCTCCAGGACCATCACAAACAGTAATGGGCTCAGCAATGAACCTTGGTAAACTCAAACTTTCACTGGGAACTCTTCGCTCAGGCCCCCATTCACTCTAACTGCTGCCTGTGACCCCTCATACCTTCTCATTTTCACACGCACTAGCCACTCTTCTACTCCGAGTTTTCTCATAGCCTACTGCATTACTTATCTGGGCACCCGGTCAAAGGCATTCTCTAGGTCTACAAAAGCTAGGCATAACTCCCTGTTTTTCTCTGAGAACCTCTCTTGCAGTTGCCTGAGAATGAAGATAGCATCAGTTGTGCAATTTATTTATGAGTAAGAATCTGTAATATATTTAAGGTAGAGTACAGTACAGGGTAAATTTGTTAAAGACTTTTACATCAGTTTAATTAATTATCTTCAGCCTAACTTTCATAACATACTTCGCATCAAAAACACACAAATACTGCGACAAGTTTTTGCAATTTATTTGTTTTGATTTGTTTTATTATTTTATTATACAGTATAGTGTATTTGGTAATAGCGCTCCTACGTTTAGCAATGTTTCTATAGTTGTCTTCACTGAAGGCTTTGTAGAGGTTATTTGAGTTGTTTATGAGCACGATTTGTAGTTTGGAATACATTTACTATCTCAACAACCTTCCTCCCTCTGTCAATGTTAAACCAAACATATGGAGTAGTGTCATTAACGTAACCTAAATTAACCTAGACATCTTGGGTGGGGGTTTCCGCCACCACCACACCCCACAAACGTGGCTAATTACTATAAAATAAAGTGTAAGAGTGAACCTACCCAACATGGCGCGTATGGTCAATAGAAAATGGGGACGGTGTACCCCATAAACGTGGCTAATTACTATAAAATAAAGTGTAAGAGTGAACCTACCCGACATGGCGCGTATGGTCAATAGAAAATGGGGACGGTGTGAGGCGAGCGCTAGTCTTTTAAAAGATTACCATTTATTTTATTTAAAATCTTAAATCCCAGGCCACAGCGGTTTAAACCACATGTCATTCGCCCCACCCATGCATATTTGGCACACAAACACCTTGTTTATACATCTTGTAACTCAGTACAACACTAGTTCGACCACACATTGAATACTGCGACACCGCCTAGGATCCACACACTCACAACATCAATAAATTAGAAGCGGCAAGATGGATCAAACGTGATTACAGACACACTACATCAGTCACTTTGCTTAACCCATTAAGCGCACGCAGGGTGTAGTGAACACCACAGTTCTGGGCGGCAATATTAGGCCTCTTTCCCACCTAAAATCGCAATTTTACGATAAATATCGTTACTACTTATTCATATGTGCCTATTTTACGTTTAATATAAAGATAGTAACCTGTAACAACAATAAAACAAGTGGGAATATCATTTTTCTGGTCAAAATCGCGAATGGTAAGCGAGCAGTTCATTCATGAAGTGTGAGAGAGCTGGCAACACACCCTCCTCTCTCGAGGGTTGAGGCAGTACTGAGCTACTGAGTCACATAAGCGAGCGGTTCATTCATGAAGTGTGAGAGAGCGGGCAACACACCCTCCTCTCTCGAGGGTACGGAGCTACTGATGCTGGGGTCACACATTCACGTATATGCTCCCGTATGCTTCCGTACGAAGGTTTATTGGTAGTTGGCAACCGAATACGTAAAACGTAAGGGCTTAGTACGCAAAACGTAAATGAAATTGTGTCTAGTCGTGGGGGTTGGTACGCATGGCGGGCGTAGCCACGCTGGTCTTGGAGGTGGTTGGTGCGGCCAAGGTCGCCCGGTATGTTTTGGATTTTGAATCAGATACGGGGCTCGCGCTCACGTATGTCAAAAGTCGGGAAAGCATACGTTTTACCTGGCTAGCTGCTACGTCTTCCGGGTGCAGCCCCGTAAAACGTAGCAGCTAGACAGGTAAAACGTAAGTTTCTCCCGCCAATCGTACAATGTTCACGTAAAACGGGAAAGTGAAAGTAAGTCCGGGCGCATCTGGCAGAACCGCCGCACTGCGGGTTGGCGGGAAGACGCGGCACCGTTGTACGGTGGGGTCACGGGGGACAACGGGACCAGCGGGGGACACTCCCGTCACACCTCTCACCACACCGGAGCAGCAACCAACAAGCCAACCCTGCCACCCTCTGCACCCTGCCAAAAACAAATCGTAGCAGCGAAACGACTGCACCTATGGCTTTCATATTTTTACCACATGTACCTTACCCTTTAGGCTACCCACCACAAAAATCTCAAATCCCTCCTCCCACCCACTCATTGACTGTCGGTCCCGTCAGAAGGAAAAAAAAGGAAAATCTGTGGCGGCGAAACGACTGCACCAATCGGGTCCATATTTGTGTGACAAGTCCCTTACCCTTCTGCCTTCCCCCCACCACACCCCCAACCACCCACTTCCAGCGTATCCGTACGAAGATAAGGAAAAAGAGGAAAATCCGTGGTGGCGAAACTACCTCACCAATCGGCTTCATATGTGTAACACAAGTCAATTACCCTTCTACCTTCCCCCAACCAACCCGAAAACCACCCTCCAACCCATACATTCCGATACCATAAAAGTCTCTGTAGTCTATAGTGTCTTTTCAGCTACTTTCGGGACCATCGGGGACCTGATTTCTGGCGAAAATGGACAAGGGGAGTGTTTTTTTTACCATTATCCTTCCTTTCTCTCCCAACTTGATAGATTTAGCCAAAAAAAAAAAAAAATCTGGCACTGGCAGAAGCACACCGTCAAAATTGGCTGGCACTAAGCGGGTTAAAGGTTACAAGGATGAATGGTCTTTCCTCTATAAAGGGAGTTCACAAAATTGAACTCCTCCAGGATGAATTCCGCGATGTTGTTCATGGTGCCGATGAAGGACTGGGAATGGGAATGGTGTGGCCATTCCTGCCCTTTTGTAGTTCCCAGATTCCAACCCAGACCTATGTGGTTGACAAAGACTGTCTTTGTCTGTGTTTGGACAGACGGGGTGTGCCTACGATTGTCCGGACACGGTCCATGTAATGCCTACAAACTCACAAGACGTACGGCCTCAGCTACGTAGGTCTTGTGGGGGCGTGGCCATGGGCGTGGCCTGTGTTCCCGCAAATCGGGCAGCCCAGGCGGACTAATGGGGACATGCTTACGCAAGTCGCAAGCACGTACGTAGCTCCATACGACTACATTACGTCTGACGTAACACTGGCCCCGTTACGGTACGTATGTCGGGAAGTGCAATAGTCGTAGTCTATACGGGCGTACACGGCCGGACTACGCCCGTCATAACACAAAATTGGCGATCACGCCTGACGGGAGCATACGGGAGCGATATACGTGAATGTGTGACCCCCAGCATGAGTCACACCCTCACTGTCTCTACCTTACGTAACAGACACATGAACACACATTAAGATCGGGTTGGAGATGTTTACACGAAAATATACCAATGAATTAGGGAATAACAGGGAAAATAGGTGATAATTG
>JAGKTK010019003.1:0-20843 GCA_018397895.1 Paralithodes camtschaticus
ACACATATACAACAACTATATATATCCTTGGTCAAAACAAACACATACAGATACACACACACCAAATAATATACTTTAACAGTTAGTCCAGTTTAACACCACCTCAGGTGTGTGGTAGCATTTAGAGCCCCTGGTCACGGTGTGGGTGATACGTGGAGGTTGATCTGCTTGGTGGTGGAATGATGATGGAATGGTGGTGGTAGTAGAGATAACATGGAAATGGTGGTGGTAGTGTAGAGGTGGTGGTGATGGTGATGGCAGTAGTGATACCATGAAAATGGTGGTGGTAGTGTAGAGGTGGTGGTGATGGTGGTGGAAGTAGTGATAAGATGGTAGTGTAGAGGTGGTGGTGATGGTGGAGGAAGTAGTTATAAGATGGAAGTTGTGGTGGTAGTGTAGAGGTGGTTGTGATGGTGGTGGAAGTAGTGATAAGATGGAAGTGGTGGTGGTAGTAGTGAAAAGATGGAAGTGGTGGTGGTAGTGTATAGGTGATGGTGGTGGTAGTAGTGATAAGATGGAAATGGTGGTATGGTGGCGCGCATATATATATATATATACCTGCTTGACTTCCTTTGTACTCTATCTCTCACTATCCACTTTAAGTTCCAGGGAACCTGTGCGATAAGGAACTAGATTGAAGATACAACATTAAGATACTATAAATATGGAACTGAGATCAGTCATATTAATTATAATATATCAATGTACTAACTTCAATTAAATGTTAGTGTATTATGCCGGCATATAACACTAGACTGCCAATAATTCTATTCGCACATGAAGGTAGATTACCCGAAATTGCCATGTGTTTATGATATAACTGTGTTTAACACCTTAAGAGCGGCCTATGCGGTTTATTTATATGTACCGCCCAGCGGGGTGTTTTTAGCCAAAATAGGGCTGTTTACGTGATCATTTTCATGCCTAAATAAGACCCAGAACGTAAAACAAGTATCTATCCCTGAAAGGGCATAAACAGAGCTTTCGAATGACACCATAACGATCCTTTTATGATGGCTAGTTTTCTTGCAATAACCGTGCAACGCGAGTGCAAAAAGCATGTAATTAGCCACTTTCCCGATACAATTCCGTATATAGCGAGTGAGAGAGGGAGGAGGGCGGTGAGATTCGTGTCAGTAGGTTCGCCGCGGTGGTCTGGAGCAGTCATACGCTCGCTACTCTCCTGCCACCACTTGTCTCTCTCTCTCAGCAACATTACGTGCTGAAATTGCCACTCGACCTATGTCGAGCGCCGCCACATAGTCCAGCTTTATTTAACTCGACTTAAGTTGCGCGCCGACATTTAGGGGTTAACACACAGAACCCCAGCGACGACACGTTTGCGTCGGCAATGTTTGTAACGCTAAACCCCAGAGCCGCATAGGGTTCGTCGCGGTCAGATTTGTATGGGAACTGTGTATGTATCCCACGCAACAATGCCGATGGTTGAAAACTCTCAAAGTCCAACCGCGTGCACGTGAGCGCGCAAAAACCTGTTTTTGCCTACCCATTTCCCCATGTTAATTCTGACTTTCTGGCGCACCGTAGGACCCCTTAATGACCTAGGGGATCGTTTTTTTGTGGGGTTTCCTTCATTTCTAACCCATTCCTGGTGTTTTCTGGAAAAAAATAAAATTTCACAACCTGCTGGTCCTGGGTGGTACATTTATTATTAACTAGCTGGGGTTCAGTGGGTTAACCTTTTTGGTAGGATTACCTATAGGTAAGACTATGCCCTGGCAGCTATTTTCCCGCTAATTCCGCTTAACATAATTATGTAATCCTAGTGCCACATCCATAGCCCAGAATTAATTTTAACGAGCTTCAATGAAAACATTGGGTCGAATTTTCCCAATACAAGAGATTCATTCACTTGGAACCTCGCTACCTTGAGAACGTTTAAGGAAATTATCATGATTTGACCGTGAGCGAGGTCATTCACCAATCGTAGATTTATTGCCTTTGTCCCTTCCCAGTTTCCCGACCCACAGGGTAATACTCGGTAAGTGTGATATATATTCAAGAGGGGAGGACATTTCTACTCTGAATGGCACCTTCTGAGAACTCATTATACTGGACAGAAACCTACACACACACAGACAACTACACACACACACACTTAAACAATGGTTCATACAACATAAAGCGTAGCTGGAAGTAGTATTATACACACAGACCTAAGGTACAATTAATTAAGAATACTCCCACATGCAGGAACACAAAATTTACACTTATGCATATTCATTCGAGCTACCTCCAGAAAATTGGATTTTCTTTACGCAGGATCTATTAGCGTTAGAGTGCTTATTCAAATATACTTTAAACATTTCATTCCAAGAAGTATTTTCAAAATGCGCATAATCCTGGCTCCACTCCCCTCAGCTCTCTACATTCCCGTCTCCCCTGCGAGGTCTCTCGTAAACCTAATATCGTTGTCGGCGATAAGAGAGCGAAACCAATTTGCCTGACTTCAGTTCCAGTATTATGCATGAAAGGTGTACATTGATTCAGTAAATAAATGTGTGTATATAGCCCGAACAAATTTGCAACTACTGTATATTAACAAACATTTGTAAACGTAGTGCCGCAGTGTACACTCTCAATACCCACATTAGTAAAGATGATTAACACGGATGTGTTTTTGATATAGGCTTCTTCATAATAAAGGTTGTTGCCATAGTATTAGTTTGCATAGTGTTTTATCTTGTGACTGACAATTCTGATTTAAGGATGATTTTTTACCCCTACTTACTGTAAGTTGCCTCCACATCTCATTGTTAGGGGTTGGAGTGTAAACATTGTATGTCGTCAGTGTGTCCACCAAGATGGCCTGGGCAGTTGTTGTTAGTCAGGTTGCAATAACTTGTTTAGCTGGTGTGATATGCTGTTTTTCCTATGTGTATGAAAGATTAAAACAGCAGGTTGCCTGTAACGATTGTCTCCCCTAAAGCCAAATATGACAGGGCCAAATTCAAGGGACGTTCGAGTCCAAATGCTTAGACACACATTTCAAAACAGTTCAAACCATAGGATGAAGGACAGATTGATTGAGTGAGCGAGTTCCAGAGTTCACCTGTTGAGTAGAAGAACGACTGAAAAAAGTTGCTAATTCTTGAGCAGGAGAGCTGGACAGAATATGAATGGGACTGTGTTGAAAGGCGGGTGCCTCGCACTCGCTGCAAGGGAGAGGGTATGCTATGAGGGAGCTCTGAAGAACACAGATTGTTGTAATAGCAATAGAAGAGATAACTAAATACAACATTGCGGCGTGTAGAGAAGTGGTAGTAAGTCTGCCTGTTGATCAGTGCCTCCTGGGTTCAATCCCAGGTGGGTTTATGTGATAAATAATATTATTCTTTATATTAATGTGTTTTGGTAGGTTGTACAGTATCTTGAGGCATCATCAGAGAGAGAGAGAGAGAGAGAGAGAGAGAGAAATATAAGATGCAACATTGAAACTATATCCTGGTCAGAATATACCAAGTCCCATGCATCATATACTGACAATACCGATCATAAACCGTCCACATTAATCATATCCACTCGCAGTTGAGAAGGTTGGGGAGTATGGCCACGCGCTCTCACTGTATATGCCGCCCATTGAGCGAGTAATGTATTGTATGTTACTTTGTAAAGTTAATTTATCTAACGTTCCTAGTACTGTGACAGGAAATATTGAACTCCTTTCATTCTCAAATTATTTCCTAAAGTTTACTTTTGTTCAACATTAGCTTTACGTTCCGGTAATTACTCTGCTTCTGCTATTGCAAGCATTTGACATGTGTGCTTGACTACTCAAAATAACTCCATAAAATCGTGGTCAGGAATGTTTGAACAACTTGTAATGATAAACAAGACTGCGCATTACCGAGTGAATCCCAATAATTATATTGTTGTGCCTTAAGCAGTTTATCATTACAGTTCGCCTGTTTATCATAATTGTGAATCCATGAAATGTACAGAAATTAGTCTAGACCTATAAATTTGTCTTTACTAATTTGCTTCCTGGACATGGGCACCAATACTACCTACCAATCATCCACCTCTCTGCCTATCTATAATATTGTCTCCGGAAATATTATTCACTAGTTTTCTTGATGTTCGTGTAGGCCTACATTAGTATGAAGAAGGATTACCTCCATTTGTTGGGTAAGATAATCTAAATATAACTATTATCTGTATCACTCATCACCATTTATCTTTCTCGAGTGTTCCTTCTCTGCGAATCCTTTAATAATGTTCAGCACTTCCCATTATGTCCCTGTCTTGATAAATCACATTGTTCTTGCAATGTTCTTAATGTTCCTATCTAATATTGCATTTAGTAAAAAGCTGAACACTGACAAACAAAAACAAAAATTACAAAAACAATTTACCTGCAAACGGTCAATACTGTATATATCTATACATCTATCTATCTACAGTATATACTCAAGCACATACCCCGTACCTTGGGGTGGCCGACTCGAGACAGAGCCCGAACAGGGACAACACAAGAAAAACAAAACTGTGACAGTGTCCTTTCAGAGGAACTTTGTTACTACGGGGATCCCAGTATCTAACATTGTCCTTTCTGCTAGGTTTCACTTTCCCAAGTACAAGTAGAGAGACTCCGGCATCCCGACCTCTCTACTATTACTCTTGGAAGTGAACACTGCGCAAAGTGTCCTTTCAGAGGAACTTTGTTACTACTGGCATCCCAGTAACTAACATTGTCCCCTCTGCTAGGTTCCACTTTCCCTAGTAAGAGTTGAGAGACTCCGGCATCCCGACCTCTCTACTTATTACTATTGAAAATGAACACTATCACTTTTCACAGGTAGTCTCGAAACATCTGAGACCGCTGTGAAGGAAGGGCTTGGCGAGATACCCTCAAGGGGACTCTGCATATACAAGTCCTAGGTGCACTGAGTTTTTGGCATCCCATTAGACTGTGTAACTGAAAGGTTTAAACACCGCCCCGGGTCCCCCGAACCTCTTAAAAAGGTCAGAGACAGTCAGGAAGAGTAGTTCTAGAGTCTTCCTGCGTTAGTCTGATATCATGCCATATACGTTCTCACTGAGGCACGATATTTAAGACCCTAGTTCAAGAGTACCTCAACAGGACTTCATCAACGGTTGATATAAAGGTCAGGATAGTCGAGTATTCCAAATAACCTCTAGAATACTGGTGTTAGTCCGGTATGGTGCCCAACAGTAATTGCCAGATGATTACAATAAGTTACGGAGCCATACTTAAAACCCCAAACCCATCAACCCATCTGTAACTATCTTCACACAGCCGGCCAACCTGGACGGCCCACGGAGGAGCAGACGACTACAGACAGCAAACAGACTAACCATCGTCAGAAAGAAGATATAGAAAAGACATCTAAGTCGATGGCCAGAAACGAGAGAAAGTATCTAAGTTAACCTACAAAGAGAGCAAAATAAAACACAAGTGACTCTGCCGAAAATCCAAGTTCGAGAGTGAAATAAATAGAGTCCCACAAAGTGTTAAAACCATAAAAAATCAATTACAATGTTAATACTAGGAATTTATATAATCGAATTCCAGTTACCAATGTTTCACAATCTATTGAAGTGTTCCCGACCAGTAAAAGTGATTTTCAGAATTAAATAAAATTAAGCCGATTTTGATGCTCTGCCATTATTTCGACCAAGTGAAAATATCTCTGGAGTCCACAAGCTACTCTGCCATTATTCTAACACAAAGAAAATATTTCAAAGTCCATTCTCAGTTGACTTTGAACTTGCTCTCATACCAGTGCGCACAGTATATAACTCAAGATGCATATAGTGAAATAACTAACTCTCTTTCATAACCACCATCGCAAGTCTATTTCATTACAAGTACAGTGAAATATTATAGCTGATGATATTGACTAGTGTACCTGATTCCAGACAAAAGGAATACAGCTAAGCTGTGCTAAAATACCTAAACTCTATCCAGGTCCGCGACTGTGCTCGAAGATAGATATGTTTCAAGTGCTATTCATTGGTTGTGTTTCTAAACTCGCACTCATACTCCATTCGTGTATTTAGATATTAAGGGAATAAAGCTGTATTCTAAACTATATTTGGTGATATACTGTATATATATATCCTCTGTTGTCTTCTTTATATGTATTTGTATGAACTCGGAAGTCCCAGTCTAGTAGAACTCGCCTGTATCAATCGTTAATCCTGTATAAAATCAGGGCATAACAACGATTATATTATCCTGTCTGCACCTGGAAGTAGTAGTTAAAATGCCATTTCCGTGTTTACATCCGTAGATTTTATTGAAAAATACCCTCCCGCCATTTTCGTGTATACATCCGTAGACTTTATTGAAAAAGCCCCCTGCCAGAAAAAACCCCTGCCATTTTCGTTTTTACATCCGTAGACTTTATTGAAAAAGCCCCTGCCAGAAAAGAAAACAAACCCTGCCATTTCCGTTTTTACATTCGTAGTCTTTATTGAAAAAGCCCCTGCCAAAAAAAAAACTGCTATTTTGTTTTTTACGTTCGTAGACTTTATTAGTGAAATGCCTCTGCCATTTTGTTTTTTACATCCGTAAAGTTTATGGATTAATGTCAATGACATACTGTTATTTATGCTATTAGAGTTTATGAACACAAAGGGGGGTACCAGTTAGGGGTAACCTAACCGGAGGGAGCCTGCTCCAGAGTGGAGAAGTGTCCAAAATGGAGACGGTTGTCCGGTAGTGGTGGAAAAGGTGACCTACCTGAGTGGGCAGGGCATCTGATAAATCAGCCCTCGTGGGAATTATAAAAGGCAAATACTGTCACTGGCTAACTTTCATACATCCTTACTATTTTAAATATGACCGTCTCTCTCTCTCTTTCTTGCTCGCTCTCTCTCTCTCTCTCTCTCTCTCTCTCTCTCTCTATCTATCTTTCTATCTCTCTCATTGTACACACACACACACACGGTGCACCGCCCACTCCTCTGGATCTCATTCGTGATCAAGTGTCAAGCTAAACAAAAAATTAAAAAACCTAACCTAGCCTAGTCTAACCCTTTCTCTCTCTCTCTCCCTAACCTAACCTAACCTAACCTATCCTAGCCTAGCCTATCCTAGCCTAACCTAACCTAACCTAGCCTAGCCTAATCTAACCTAGCCTAGCCTAGCCTAACCCTTTCTCGCTCTCTCTCTGTATCTCTCTCTTTCATCATATTTTTTCCACGCTATTCTTAGAGTTCAGATTTAAAGATACCAAGCCACCTGATTTCACCCATCTCCGTACCAAAAATACTTTTGGGTCACCTGCTCCCATAAATCAATCTACTATCTATATCTATATCTCTATCTATATCGGTCTGACAGTGACCCCTTCTTTCATCATATTTTTTCCACGCTATTCACAGAGTTCAGATTTAAAGATACCAAGCCACCTGATTTCACCCATCTCTGTACCAAAAATACTTTTGGGTCAGCTGCTCCCGTAAATCAATCGACTATCTATATCTATATCGCTATCTACTGTATATCGGTCTGACAGCGACCCCTCAGTAGTTTCTCTCTCTCTCTCTTTCTCTCTCTTTCATCATAAGTCTCTCTCTCTCTCTTTCATCATATTTTTTCCAACCACCTAACCTAACCTAGCCTAGGCGAGAACATGTGACTACCTGTTATATACTGTATAGTCATGCAGCCCACCGCGTGTGAACCCTAAAACATATATATGCATTCAAACCTTGTAAAGGTATTAGTTAAATAGAAACCAACATGACGGAAGCATTTACCTCCGATGCTCTCGACATATTCAAACATCCCGCTCGCATAATAGTAGCGGGATACAGCAATTCCGACAAATCTGAACTCGTCAAGAAACTTATATCCAAGTATCATAATAAATTTAAAAAGATTGTTATATGCGGTCTTCCCTCGCACCCCCTACAGCATGATAAAGAAATAGGACCCAAGGTAACCGTATCTCCAGAAATAGTGAACCCTATAAGCGATGAGGATATTTACGATCAAAGAGGAACCTTATTCATTCTGGACGATCTATTTATCGAAGCTGTAAAGCATAAAGTAGTCGTTGACGCTTTTACCCGCGGTCGGCATAGAAACATTTCATGCATCTTCATAACCCAAAACCTGTACATGGGCGGTAAACATGCGAGGAATATTAGTCTCAACTGTTCTCATTTCCTATTACTGAGGAAGCGTGACTTATTGCAAATACAACTACTTGGAAGGCAAATATTCGGCAAAGACCGAGGTAGCGATTTTGTTGAAATATACAAATCTGCCGTTTTCTCTAAACCCTTTGGCTATCTCCGTTGACTTAGGTTTAAATACTCCCGAAGCCCTGCAATTCCGCACAAATATAGTAGGTGAACCACCCTGTGAACGTGTATTCCTATGGTGAGTTCTAAGCATCGAGAGCTATTAAATGTTCTCTACGGTCGTCACGACCAGCCATACGGACTGCCTTCTCAAAAGAAACTATGGGATAAGGCTCGAGACATTGATCCTTCCATAAAATTGCAAGATGTGACGGTGTTTCTCAGGACCAGCAAACCCTACACTCTACATAAGCTACAGCCAAAGAAATTCCCCCGCCAGAAAGTTCTCTCCCCCAAGCCCAAGATCATCATGGCTGCCGACTTAGCCGACGTACGTCATTTAAAGAAAGACAACGACAATATATCGTACCTGTTAGTATGCGTGGATGTCTTTTCCCATTTCATGCAGGTCGTACCCTGTCCCAGGAAAGATGCCACTTCCATGCTAATGGCTGTTAAGAGGGTTATGGAAACTGATGAATCCACGGGTGTGAGAAGATTGAACACTGATCTAGGCACCGAGTTTTATAATAAAAAAGTGAAGGAATATCTAACATCCCGCAAGATTAAGCAATAAAGCGTTCATTCTAGTGAGATTAAAGCTTCCATCGACGAACGAGCCATTCGCACATTGAAATCCCGCATGTACCGCTTTATTACACTGCGGAATTCCCCCCGATATATTAACCACCTCCAGGACATGGTCAGTGCCTACAATAATTTCCCCCACTCTGGACTAAAAAAGGGAAAAACCCCCACAATCGTACATGTGACACTTCTGCATAGTAGCCACATGCGGGCATGCGCGCGCGTCGGCTGCCCAGCCGTTTAGAAACCGGCTGGCGGCAGCCAGACGGCAGGCTTTTTTTAGTATATATCCTACGACAACGTAACTAATGTCTGGGATATTCTTATGTTGTTTCACAGCTTGAAGCTGCCCTTATTCTTAACCAACGCATCTTAGTATATTTTATTCTCGATAGTTGATTGTTTCATTATAATATATAAGATGTAAGTCTAGTGAGAGCGGGAGAGAGAGACCGGCTGGGGGACGTTGCTTCGCGCGGAGAGTCCAGCTTGGGACGAGCCTGATGTTGCCACGTGCATTTGATTGCAACGTTAGGCTTAGTTTCACTCACGCACGGGGTAGAGGATTTTGACCCGGCAACTGTGTTGAGTGTTGCCAAGCATGGGATGTATTTTGCATGCCTAGGGTGGGGTCCAGACAGATTCAAGACTCAGAGCTCACCTCACTGTCGTACCCTTCGGACCCCCTTGATATCTATCCCTCTCAACCCCACTTAGAAACTTTCTCTCTTACTTTGTATACCTTCTTTCCACTACTTCACCAATCTATTTAATTATCCCATCCCCTTGATAGACCTTATATCTATTATTGTATTAACGACGAGCTCTCAGATAACTAGATAGGATTTTGGGCCTTATGCAGAGACGTAATTGTTAATGAGACCTAGGAAGCTTTTTTGTTGTCTCATATTTGGTGGTTTCATGCTTGCTAGTGTGTTCTTGTGTCAGGTTAGTAGGGGCTAGACCGGAGGGGAGGCTTTTTGCGATCCTTTAAGTAAAGTCTGCTGGTGCGAGTCCTGTGGACCCGCACGACTTTACTAGGATACCCGTGGGAGTCTGGGGGCATTTTCTTGTCTGTGTCCCTGTGTGTCTAGTGTTGTGTTGTGTGAGGGCCCTTGGCTAGTCCACTCAGCACTGCGCTAGCACGTCTTGCTTTTGTTTTAGGGTCGCCAGGAGAGAGTCAGATACTTGCGATCTGAGTCTCTCAAGAGAGTCTTTCAATTAGAGTAATTTGGCGCACAGACTTGGGAACGTCCCTAGGCTAGAGCAGGTGGCTCAGCCCGGGTATCCGAAGCCTATATCCTTCCGGCTAGACCTCTGCCACCTGGCAGATTAACAGCTAGGAGTTTATTATCTCTGCATGCTTGTTATTGTGCCACAGTTTACCGTTTTTGTGAGCATTGTGAGTCAGGGTGTGGCTTAGAGACTCTGTCCGAGCAGGCTTGCCTGACTAAGAGTGAGAAGCACACCTGTTTGTGTTTATGTTGTGAGTTGCTGCCTTTATTTAATTATACCTATGCCATTATACACTGTATGGCCTATCACTAGTATTTATTCCTGCTTATGAGTTAAGAGTTCTCTAAATCCGTAACGTACTTTCTTTGCTAAGCATCAGATCCTACAGTAGCCGCATGCAGTTTAGAAACCCGCATCTTGTCTACCTGTACGATGTTTTGAGGACTGTTTGCTTTCACCTTCTTTCACGCAGGGGTGATTAGTTGTATTTCTTAACGTAACGTTAAATGTACTTTCTTCTAGTTTGTTATTAAATTGTTTCTGCAATTTAATTCCGTTATCTATCTTTTCCTTGAAGCTTTAAGTCAACTTAGTTGTGTGATCTTTTATATAGCCTGCTTGACTATCAGCAGTCTATAGTGCGTGCACCCTGTAACTGAGTCATAGGATACCTCGTTGACCAGGCAGGACTCTTGACGGTTTAGGGTGGTTTATTGCCTGGGTTTATAGATATGGGTTGGATCTAGCGTTTTCCGTTGTTGCTTGTTGCCGCATACCTAGTCCAATAGAAAGAGCCCAGTGTTTATATATCCCAGGACATAACAAATGGCGACCTTGCATAGGATTTACTGAACAGAAGAATATAGTGGTCATTTGTTTTGAAATTCCTTATGATTAGAGGAATACAGTGGACATAGAGTTTTTTTTTTGGAGCAACCAATATAACACATTAAAGACTTTAAATAACATTAGTATATACATACTTGCATAGGAGATAAGGCACATTCTATAACCGAAATAATTACTGCAGTACACAAACATGTCTAATACATCAGAACACAGTGATGGGTCAGGTCACGATACGGGCTCGGAGGGAGAAAGACCTGTGGAGTGGCTAGTCGATAGCGAGGAGGGTGCTAGAAGATTTTTAGAGGTGCCCCTTACCGCTGCCAGGGTGTTGAAGCTGAATAAGTATGGCTTAAAGTGTGTGGCAGGTCTTCAGGGTCACCAGGGTTTAAGTGGCATGAGGAAAGATCAGCTGAGGACTTTGATATTGGGTTTAGAAGGGAGAGACCTGGGTGGAGAGGCGACTGGGGGCCCCGGTCCCCAGCCCCCCCTCCACTCTACCCCCGTATCAAACGTCAGGGTGCCTGAATTTAGTAGATACCCCCAAGTTGATGGTCAATGGCAGCGTGGAATTCAATCACAGGGACCCTCTCCATTAAATGCACCTTCCCCTCCTCAAGGGTTGACTCCAGATTTGTTGTTTCGGCTTGAGATGGCCAAGGTTGAGGTTGCTAGAGCTCAGGTTGAGGCTACCGAAAGACAGGCTGGATCTCAGGTTGAGGCTGCCGAGAGACAGGCTAGTGTGCAGGCTGAGGTTGCTAGAGCTCAGGCTGAGGTTGCTATACGAGAGGCTAAAATGCAGGCAGAGTCTACTAGGTATCGGGCTGACAGGGAGCTGGAGAGATCTCGAGTGGAGGTAACAGGGCGAAATATTGGGGGAGGTATCAGACATCGGGACCAATCATTGTCGCACCTGCTTAAACTAGTTCCTGTGTTCGATGAATTAGGTGTGGCTGAGTTTTTTATGCGATTTGAGAAGAAGTGTCAGGAACACCAGTGGCCTCAGGAAAAGTGGGCAGCATTAGTTTCATCAAGACTCCTAGGAAAGGGGCTAAAAGCGTATGATGCACTACCTTTAGAGTCCTGTGTAGTTTATGATGAGCTAAAGAAGGCTGTGCTACGGGCCTATGAGTTACAACCAGAAACTTACCGCTTGAAGTTTCGGGGTGTTACTAAGGGCAAGGATAGTACCTTCCTAGAACACGCCCGGGACTTGTCTGATGCACTACGACATTGGCTGCGTTCTGAGAGGGCAGCTACTTTTGAGGAGTTGAGTGAGCTGGTTCTCTTGGAGCAGTTCTTTAAGTGCACAGGCGGGGACTTAACATTAAATATAAAGGAAAAAAATCCTAGAACTCTCCAGGAGGCAGCAGAAATGGCTGACCGCCGACTGTCATTAATTCGAGGGTGCGAAGCAGCAGCTAGGAGTGAGTCGGGTGCAAAGGATCGTACCCCTCCCCCTCCCAAGAATTTTGATACACATACATACACAAAACCATCTAGCACTGACAATAAAACTGAACATAAACCAAATACCGTCCCGTATAAGAAGTCTAATGGTACCTCCCACTCCCAAGGGAAACCAAAGAGTAAAGAGTGCTTTGCATGTCACAAGGAGGGTCACTTTGCAAGTGCTTGTCCGAACAAGCCACCAAACAAGGTTGTGTCATTGGCCCGCAGCATAGGAGTGTCGCCTATATCTTCTGAGTTTGCCAAGGGTAGTTCGTCAGAGGTTGGGACACAGCCTGTGTTCAAGAGTCCGGAAGGCTCGAACCCTGTCCGCGACGTCTTTGTGGGTCATAGAGGGCATGGTTTTGTGAGGTGGGCTGGCGAAAGGCGAGGAGTTAAGCTATTGCGTGATACGGGGGCTTCTCAGACCTTGTTAAAGAACTTTACTGGTAGGCCGATTAACGCTGCTCGGGTGGTGGTAGTTCAGGGGATCAATGCTACGAAGTCCTACCCGCTGATGCGGATGGAGCTGGAGGTGGGTGGTGTGGCGAAGGAGCTGGATGTCGGAATTGTAGAGAACTTGCCTGTTGGGGGCGTCGACCTCCTCCTCGGCAACGACTTTGCGGTGCCTGCTTCTAAGGTTTCACCCTTGGTCGTTGCCGAGAAGGCGGCCGACGTTAGTAGGGAGGAACAGGAGTGGGTTGAGAAGTGTAGCGTACAAACCATGGCGTGTGTTGTGACGCGTTCTCAGACATCCGGAGCCTTGCAGCCACCACCTCAGTCTATCAAACCGCGGAGGAAAGGTCACAAGAAAACGGGAAGTGTTGGTCAATTGGAGAGTTTTGAGCCGGCAGTGTTTCTTGGTGACTCATTATTGGCACCTATGTTAGAGTCTGGAGAGGCCCAGGGGCCTGTCACCGCTAGTGCAGGTGCAGGGCAGGAAGAGACTCTGCGACAGCATCGTTATGCGCAGCGTGAGGAAAGGATGGCTCAGCGGGACATTGGAGGTGGAAATAAATTATTTAAGATGAACTTGGATAATCTCGCACCTGCTGATATATGTTCCTTGCAGCTGCAAGATCCTGAAGTCAGGGCGTGTGGTAATGGTGCTGTCGAACTGGAGAGCGATGGGGATGCGCAGCCTGGTGATTTTTTCTTGTCCGAGGGAATTTTGTATCGGAGACATCAGGATCCCAAGAAAAAGTGGGATGGCGGGTCAGGATTAGTGGACCAGTTAGTAGTACCGAGGGTGTGCCGTGAGAGCTTATTGAGATTAGCTCATGATGTGCCTTTGGCAGGACACCTGGGGGCACGTAAGATGGAGGCAGCTCTGAGCAAGCTTTTCTGGTGGCCTGGGTTAAAGGCGAGTGTCGTGTCATGGGTGTCACAGTGTCACACTTATCAAGTTGTTGGGAAACCCAATCTGGTCATCCCGAGAGCCCCATTACAACCCATCCCTGTCATTGAGGCGCCCTTCAGCAAAGTAGTTATCGATATGGTTGCCCATTGCCCCCACTAGTGCCGGCAATAACTTTTTACTAACTGTAATGGATGTAGCAACACGGTATCCAGATGCTTACCCCATGCGCAACGGGATGGCTAAGACTGTTGTCAAAAACCTACTTGTCTATTTCTCTTGTTATGGCTACCCTCAGGAGATCCAGTCTGATCAGGGATCCAATTTTACTTCTGCTCTGTTTAAGCAGACCATGCCGCAACATGGGATAGTGTCTGTGGTGTCATCTGCCTACCATCCCGAGAGTCA
Organism: Paralithodes camtschaticus; assembly: GCA_018397895.1. NCBI lineage: Eukaryota > Metazoa > Arthropoda > Malacostraca > Decapoda > Lithodidae > Paralithodes > Paralithodes camtschaticus. The sequence continues at coordinate 14,186 of JAGKTK010019003.1, forward strand.
GGGAGTTTTGGAAAGGTGGCACTCGACTCTCAAGAGTATGTTGCGGTGTTATTGCATGGAAAATGGGAAGGACTGGGATCTAGGTCTCCCATACGTTTTATTTGCTGCGAGAGAAGTACCTGGGGAGAGCTTGGGATTTAGCCCGAACGAGTTGGTTTTTGGACACAGGGTCAGGGGGCCCCTCCACATAGTCAAGGAGATCTGGGAGGGAGTCACAAAGCCATGCTCGCTTCTAAAGTATGTAGTTGAAAGCTGTGAGAGAATGCTAAAGAGCTTGGAGGTAGCAGGTCGGAACCTTAAGAGTTCACAAGCTCAGATGAAGGACAGATATGACCAGAAGGGGAAGCTGAGGGAGTTTGAAGTAGATCAGGAGGTACTGATACTACTGCCTCTGGTGAGACACCCCTTGTCTGCCAAGTATTCTGGTCCGTATCGGGTTGTAAGGAAGGTTTCTGATCTCGACTATTTAGTAGCTACTCCTGATCGTAAGAAACAGAACCAACTTTGCCATATAAATCTGATGAAAGAGTATGTGAGGCACCCCTCCGAGCCTCTCACTTTCCCGGTGTTGATCTGCAGCGATCGTGGTGGAGAAGGAGGAAGGGACAGTCAAGCTGCGGGGGAGGATAATTGGGATTGTCATGTTTCCGCGGATCAGTGGGCTTGGAATTCTAGACAAGTGGCTCACGAGTTGATATTGCACCTGCCTGAGCAACAGCGTGTAGCTGTGCAGCACTTGTTTGATTCAAACCCAGCTGTTTTCGCGGAGCATCCTGGCCTCACTACTCAAGCGGTGCACGATGTCTATGTTGGGGACCACCCGCCCTTTAAATCAGTGCCATACCGTGTTCCCCCTATTAAATTACCAGCACTTAGGGAAGAGCTGGATTATATGCTGAAACGTGGGCTGATTTCTGAGGGTGCAGTAAGGTGGACTTCCCCAGTCACACTGCAGCCCAAACCAGATGGCAAGGTGCGGTTTTGTATAGATTTCCGCAGGTTGAGTGGTTTAATCCCCACAAATGCCTACCCTCTCCCTCGCGTGGACGACAGTGTGGATAAGATAGGAAAAGCCAAGTTCCTCACTAAGATAGACCTTGTTAAGGGTTATTTGCAAGTGCCCTTGTCTGAGCGAGCGCGAGAGGTGTGTGGGTTTGTGGTGGACGGTGCCACATATCGTTACCATGTTATGCCATACGGGCTGAAAAATGCCCCTGCAATGTTTCAGAAATTAATGAACGACATTGTAGCCGACATTCCCAACTGTACGGTGTACCTAGATGATGTCATAATATACGACGAGGATTTTAACAGTCACTGTGCTCACATCGGACAGCTTTTTAAAAAACTGAATGAAGCAGGTTTGGTGGTAAACCTGGGTAAGTGCGATTTTGTCAAAGCCACAGTTTTGTACCTGGGGTTCGAGGTGGGGATGGGTCAGGTGTGCCCTCCACAGACAAAGATCAAAGCCATCGATCAGTTTCCCCAGCCTACGACTAAGAAACAAATCATGCGGTTTCTAGGTATGATAGGCTATTATCGTCGCTTCATCAAAGGCTATTCGACTGTACTTACACCTTTAACTGACTTATTAGCTAAGGACAAGAAGTTCCGGTGGTCTCCTGAGTGTGCAGAGGCGTTTTCCTTGGTGAAACACTTGTTATGTACCCACCCCATACTCAGGGCCCCGGACTTCAGCAGACCTTTTCAGCTGGCGACTGATGCCAGTGGCGTAGGGGCTGGGGCTGTCTTGTTACAGACAGATGATGAAGGTATCGAACATCCAGTGAGTTTTTACAGTAAAAAATTCAATAGTGCACAAAGGAATTACTCTGTAATTGAAAAAGAACTCCTGGCGATAGTGCTGGCACTCAGGCACTTTGATGTATATGTTCCTGCTTTCGGACCAGTCGTAGTGGTTTATACCGATCATCACCCTCTGAAATTCTTGAATCAGTTTCATAACCGGAATATGAGGCTGACCAGGTGGTCACTCATGCATCAGGAGTATAATCTGGATATACGCCATATTGCCGGTTCTGATAACGTGATAGCGGATTGTCTATCAAGGGTGGATGATGTTGGTTAGACTGCCACAGGATTGAGGGTTGAGTGTGGAGGAAAATAGGCTGTCACTGTAGTTCAGCCGAAAAAAACAAATTAAAAAAGCAAAAACCTTATAAAAACTCTTCATTTTTATAATGTGTAGAATTTTCTATAAGATGTTGTAGCAGTATCTAAGTTGAATGTTTTCGCTTATTGTCGCTAAGTTAGTTGAACTTGCTCGGTGGAGCGCAACAGTCTTTATTTTTTTGTATATATAGTGCCTTGTGTCGCAACAGTGTGTGGTACTATGAGAAGCTTTCTGTTAGATATGAAGAACTTAGTCAAGGGTCTTATATCTTGGGGGAGGTGTGACGCTTCTGCATAGTAGCCACGTGTGGGCATGCGCGCGCGTCGGCTGCCCAGCCGTTTAGAAACCAGCTGGCGGCAGCCGGCCGGCAGGCTTTTCCTTAGTATATATCCTACGACAATGTAACTAATGTCTGGGATATTCTTATGTTATTTCACAGCTTGAAGCTGCCCTTATTCTTAACCAACGCATCTTAGTATATTTTATTCTCGATAGTTGATTGTTTCATTATAATATATAAGATGTAAGTCTAGTGAGAGTGGGAGGAGACGAGCGGGAGAGAGAGACCGGCTGGGGGACGTTGCTGCGCGTGGAGAGTCCAGCTTGGGACGAGCCTGATGTAGCCACGTGCATTTGATTGCAACGTTAGGCTTAGTTTCGACTCACGCACGGGGCACAGGATTTTGACCCGGCAACTGTGTTGAGTGTTGCCAAGCATGGGATGTATTTTGCATGCCTAGGGTGGGGTCCAGACAGATTCAAGACTCAGAGCTCACCTCACTGTCGTACCCTTCGGACCCCCTTGATATCTATCCCTCTCAACCCCACTTAGAAACTTTCTCTCTTACTTTGTATACCTTCCTTCCACTACTTCACCAATCTATTTAATTATCCCATCCCCTTGATAGACCTTATATCTATTATTGTATTAACGACGAGCTCTCAGATAACTAGATAGGATTTTGGGCCTTATGCAGAGACGTAATTGTTAATGAGACCTAGGAAGCTTTTTTGTTGTCTCATATTTGGTGGTTTCATGCTTGCTAGTGTGTTCTTGTGTCAGGTTAGTAGGGGCTAGACCGGAGGGGAGGCTTTTTGCGATCCTTTAAGTAAAGTCTGCTGGTGCGAGTCCTGTGGACCCGCACGACTTTACTAGGATACCCGTGGGAGTCTGGGGGCATTTTCTTGTCTGTGTCCCTGTGTGTCTAGTGTTGTGTTGTGTGAGGGCCCTTGGCTAGTCCACTCAGCACTGCGCTAGCACGTCTTGCTTTTGTTTTAGGGTCGCCAGGAGAGAGTCAGATACTTGCGATCTGAGTCTCTCAAGAGAGTCTTTCAATTAGAGTAATTTGGCGCACAGACTTGGGAACGTCCCTAGGCTAGAGCAGGTGGCTCAGCCCGGGTATCCGAAGCCTATATCCTTCCGGCTAGACCTCTGCCACCTGGCAGATTAACAGCTAGGAGTTTATTATCTCTGCATGCTTGTTATTGTGCCACAGTTTACCGTTTTTGTGAGCATTGTGAGTCAGGGTGTGGCTTAGAGACTCTGTCCGAGCAGGCTTGCCTGACTAAGAGTGAGAAGCACACCTGTTTGTGTTTATGTTGTGAGTTGCTGCCTTTATTTAATTATACCTATGCCATTATACACTGTATGGCCTATCACTAGTATTTATTCCTGCTTATGAGTTAAGAGTTCTCTAAATCCGTAACGTACTTTCTTTGCTAAGCATCAGATCCTACAGTAGCCGCATGCAGTTTAGAAACCCGCATCTTGTCTACCTGTACGATGTTTTGAGGACTGTTTGCTTTCACCTTCTTTCACGCAGGGGTGATTAGTTGTATTAATTAACGTAACGTTAAATGTACTTTCTTCTAGTTTGTTATTAAATTGTTTCTGCAATTTAATTCCGTTATCTATCTTTTCCTTGAAGCTTTAAGTCAACTTAGTTGTGTGATCTTTTATATAGCCTGCTTGACTATCAGCAGTCTATAGTGCGTGCACCCTGTAACCGAGTCATAGGATACCTCGTTGTCCAGGCAGGACTCTTGACGGTTTAGGGTGGTTTATTGCCTGGGTATATAGATAAGGGTTGGATCTAGCGTTTTCCGTTGTTGCTTGTTGCCGCATACCTAGTCCAATAGAAAGAGCCCAGTGTTTATATATCCCGAGACGTAACATACATAATTTAACTCGACCATCCGACACTGCACGGCAATTCCATCTAATGTATAAAAAAAAACAGAAACCCCTCAGACGCATTAGTACCGAGCTAGCCGTTGGAGAGATTGTACGTCTCGTGGGCAGCACTCGTTCATCCGCTTTCCATAAGGGATACACTCAGCAGAACACCCACGAGCTATTCCAAATTCGAGAAATAAAACACCAACATCAACCAAAAACCTATCACCTGGAAGACCTATCCGGCGAACCCGTAGAGGGCATCTTCTATGGGTCAGAACTGGTGGCAAGTTTCTTGCCCGAGTCATTCGATATTAATATCCTGAGAACCCGCAAAAGCAAAGGGGAAAAACAATATTTTGTACATTGTGTTGGATATCCTACCTCCTTTGACAGCTGGATTAATGCCTCTGACCTCGTGCCAAGATGAATAGTAAGCTTCCCCTACTCGGTGTACATAAAAAGTTTGTAACTATGGCTACTTAAAAAACTTAAGCCCAAGGAAAGGAAGAACCTCATTAAACAACTAGGAAGCGAGCATTTAAATTGTATTTCTGAGATATTCTCCAACTTTCTAAAGAAATATCTCACCCTGAATAGTAAAATTATAAGAAAGCTACAACACCATCGTGAGGATATACGAGCTGTTGCCCGGAAGAAAACATCTCTGGCCAATAAGAGATTAATTCTAACTAGCAAGGCTGGGGGTATATATTAGCCGCCCTTCTCCCTGCAGTTGCCGGTCTACTTTCAAAACTTTTCTCATAATGCGTAGCTATTATCTCCTCCCCGAATCCACAGCCAAGTGTGTTTTAACAAGCATCGAGGGTTCCCCTACACCGCCCTCCCCCTCCCCCTCCTCTGGACAACACGTTCCAGCAAGCTCGTCCATCCGCCTCCCCCCACAGCCCGCTCCTAAGACCCTCCCGAGGAAAAAGAGAAAGAAATCAACCACGAAATAACAAGAAATCAACGAGGGCTATGCGCAAAACCAAACTCCCACCACCCGTGCTAATGAAAGCCACTTCTGTAATGGGGAATGCTTCCAAAAATCCCAGTCTAGGACATCTTCTGCCCTCTCACGTAAAATATAATGAAACACCATACGCTTTAGGGCTTCTAGAGCGAGTTAAAAACAACCCTTTAATTAGATGGGACAAGGATGGATGGCTACTGGACTCAGCTAGCAACAACAACGTTCTAGACTTCGTGGGGGTACTCTCGGCTAAGGGGGATACGCCGTCCAAAGCCCAGCGTGATGACGTAGATCTAATTATTAGAGCAACGGGTCTTCATCCCTCTCATATTGTAAACACTCAGATAAAAAAGCATTATGGTGTAGGTATAAAATAATAGTCTACTCTCGTCTAAAATACCCGCACTGGCAACCCGCGGGTGGGTCTCCTATTGAACCATCGTGAGTCCCACTTTCTGTGGGTTGCCCATTAAACTAATAGCTGGCAACCCCGCACCAACCACTCGTGGGGGTATTAAAGCCTCCCGAGACAGCCCAGACCCGTCATACTCTCTTACCCCAACTTTGAGCCAACTACGGCAGTTCCAGACGACAAGACCTCCACCCACCGCAATAGCTTCCTAGACGACCAATCAACACCTCGAGAAATGGACGTAGTGGACACCCCCTCACGTTGGGGGAGAGTGGTAATGGCTTCATCGATTGTGACTGGCAGTGAGGCTCAGGACGTTGCCCAGCCCGAACGCGAGAAGGAGTAGTGTCCTTCCCTCTACTCTCTCTTGGAGGAAGAGGAGGCCCGTGGAGAAAGCGATGCTTACTCGCTCAGCTACGAGGAAGGGGTTCCCGGTGACTTCCGCTATCGTAACGATAAAACCATCATTGCCGGTGTTCACAGCTTCACGTCCTGTCGGGAGACCACCGGCTTCACTGCACTTCTACACCAAACGTATCCATATAGTAACCTATACGCTGAAAGAGTGTCTATTTATCGGCTAAACCGATGCTGCTGGCAAGACAGGGGTGTGCCTGGGAGTGTTATAATTTGCGAGTCCCCTGATCCTAGTCTTCCCCATGTTGCATGTCTTCTAGCTCAATACGTTCCCGGTAAGATGCTGGAGCTCAATGAGATTAACCAGAAGTACCTACTTAGTTCTCGCGACGCCCAATTCATACAAGGGTTAAAGCAGGACCACCACCAGGATCGTGTTAAAATGTTTAATGTCTGTGTTACTAAACTCGTCGATTGGGCTATTCAACATGAGATGACACGTATTGTATTCCCCTTCAAATATGGTGCTGCGGGCCTCCCTTCTCACGTATGGGCACAGGATTACCTGCCTATCCTAAACCATGCAGCCTGGAATCTTAGGAC
>JAGKTK010019004.1:0-20842 GCA_018397895.1 Paralithodes camtschaticus
CCATGAAACATATCTCCCTCCTCCTCCTCCTTCGTGGCTAATACAGCCAGGACCTGCATTCCAACACCCTGTGTTACGACCGGCACTACAAAATAACAAGGGCACTTAATAATGTACTAGATGATAGGCTATATCTGCAACAACGGCCATTTGTTATATCTTTTACAACAGTACGCTAATTCCAAACCCTCGAACTATTACGCCGGTGAACAAAAACACTTAAAACCCTCCCGAGTTAATCTACTTGATAACGGGGTATCAATTAACTGGGTTTTAGTGCACTTCTATAAATGCTTTCCGGTGACGGCAAAGCCAACTCACAACAGGAGTACTTACGTTACGAAAATGCTCTTAAGTAATAACAATGCTTGAATAAACTATATAAGATTTAATAAAGGAATAATTGCTTACGTTAACTTTAGTGTGATTCAGTACTCAACACTAAACTCTTCAATGCTCTATGAAAACACTGGAAGTCTAGTCCTACAACAATCAGATAAGGAATCTTCTGAAAAGGTCTGATGATCTAAGATGCTCGTTAATATAGAACAGAAATAATGCAGGGGCAGGACACCAAAGTGTGTATCTTAAATATACCAATAAGTAGGATACATATATATAACAAGGGAGTGCAACAACTCTGTGAAAGCACTAATAATAACCACTCAAAAACAGTACTTCCTTAGCCAACGTAACAGCCACTCTGGGGTATGCATCAACCAAGGCTAAAATAAGGCGTGAATAAGTCCTAAAGCATACACAATGAAAGTTAATAAACACATGCTGTCTTTCTCACTAATAAAGTCTAGCAGTGGCATAAAAGGTATCAGGAAACTAGACAGAGCGCAAGCATGCTCGTAGCCTACTGTCTCCCCTTGAACAGATTTCCCTTATGTTACGTTAAGTGACTTGGAGGCTCTCTTGGTAAGTCCAGATCTCTAGTATCTGGTCTTGCCCTGGCGCTCCACAAAGGTCAACAAAATGAGGTAGCAATCATACAGGTAAGAGTAGGCAAAAGCCCTTTACCTGTGTACTGCTTCACTCGCAAAGGAAAATATGCACAAGGGTTACAGACTAGCTAGCTTCGTCGATGTTGTACAGGCTCTGACTTGCCACATACATAACTCAGACAACGACCAAAGATACCTTCCACTGTCTAGCATTAAATAATGGGAAAGAAAAGCTCAATACTTAGAAGCACCCCAACACTAGGCTACCATATGACTATGACTCTAATTATCCCTAAAACTAGTGCAAACATATATGGAGAGCTGGTGCTGGTAATACGACTGGCCGACTATGGAAGTTGTATGCAGAACCAGAAGGGATAAGTAATTGAATAAAGAGAGAAGTATGAAAAGGAAGAAGTTCAGTGAGAGAGAAAGTAGTATAGGGGGTTATATGGGTGACAGATTGCAAAGGACATGTAGGACCAAGCACGCTGTGCCAAGCTCTGCAGGAGACACGCGGGCAGGAGCCCGCACCACCCTCCCAGGACAGCGGCCTCCAATCACAGACCACTACGTCATGAAGAACAAGCGTCCTATGACGTTGCCAGGCCCGCCGGCCAATCAAGAGCGTGGGAACCTCCACCCGAGCGAGGGAGTCACACGTACATACACACGCACATATTACCACCACGCTGCTCGCTCTCTTTCTTCCCAACTTCACACAATGCATCTTATATCTATCAATGATATAAAAATGCTTCCATGTGTCACAGACAAGAATAAAGACCACCACTGATCTGTCTGTGACAACATGAACTCTATGAAAGAAATAACATCGTTCTACGATTATTGTAGCCCATTTCACTGCCCTGGCGAGCGCTAGCGAGTTGCGAGTTACGAGTGCATTCTGGCAAGCTGGCCAGCGTAACACCTGAGACTTGCTGACTGCATTTCCAACGTTCCCTTTCCCCATCCACTGCTCCTTTGAATGTGCCTGTCCAGCCCAAGAATCGGCAAGCTTGGGGGTCCTCTGCACATCGACAGAAGAGTCGCGCCCCCCTACATGGGCGATGCTCGATGCGCTCACTGCCTGCGCGGAGCCAGTGTCGTCCACCTCCCCAGAAAACACGTTGTAATGACAAAAAGCATCCATCAGAACCAGGGGAAAACACAGTCGGGGGACGATAATAGGGTTTTAACATGTTGACATGACATAACTATTGTGCTTTATTGCAGTCAGGGGTAGCTACAAGGTAATCCAGCTCGCTCACCTTTTTTATTATCTTGTAGGGCCCACTAAACTTCGCTCTCAACGGCTGACCAACCAGGGGGAGGAGCACCAGCACATCCTCACCCGGCGCTTTCTGGTCATACCATGCTTTCATCTTACGCTGCGCCCGAACAAGATTAACCTGTGCAAACTGGAGAGCCATGACCAACCATTCCCTAGTCTTCATAACAAAGTCCAACAAACCAACCTGTGGGACTTGCACATCTCCTTACCAGGCCTCCCTCACCACCGCCAGAGGACCTCGAACTATATGCCCAAACACCAACTCATTAGGCGAAAATCCTAGGGATTCCGAGGGGACCACCCGGATGGCAAAAAGGACTAAGGGAACTGCCTGGTCCCAATCACGGTCATGGTCAAAGCAGAACTTGCGCAGTGCCGATTTGAGAGTCTGAAGTGCTCCCTGAGTCTGCGGATGATAGGCAGACGATAGGATTTGCTCGACCCCAAGTTCCTGCAACAATTGTTTGAACATGTTAGAGGTGAAATTTGACCCACGGTCAGACTGGATCTCTATAGGGAGTCCAAAATGGGTGAAAACATCTAGTAATTTATGACTGATTACTTTAGTATGTGAGCTAGGCACTGGAATAGCCTCTGGATACCTAGTTGCAACATCCAGAATGGTCAACAAGTACGGTTTCCGGCAGAGGTGCGGGGCAAGGGTCCCACCATATCAATGATGACACTGTGAAAAAGGATACCTACAGCGGGTATAGGCTGTAAAGGGGCAACAGGAATGCTCTGATTAGGTTTCCCCACCAGCTGACACACATGACACGACTGTTGGAAGTCTGCTACCGCGGCACACATTCATGGCCACCAAAAATATTGAGACAGCCTGTCAAGCGTTTTCCTGACTCCAAGGTGGCCTGCTAGAGGAGCTGCGTGGGCGAGGTGTATCAGCTCTTGTCGAAACATCTGCGGCCCCACCAGCTGGTCAAACAACTCCTCTCCACCCCTACATCCAGAACCCCCACATCTGAACAACAACCCTTCACGTACAAAAATTTCCCCTGCACCATCAGAACGGTTACACACCTTGCCCACCTGGCCAAAGAGAGGTACCAACTCCTCATCTGCCTGCTGGCACCTCATTAATTCAGCTGGAGCCACCGCCGCCAACCCATAATGAGACATATAATGGGGCAAGGTTGGCAGCGAAACAATAACTGTGCCACACGTAGGGCCCCCATTTTCGTCTTCCTCACCACCTCTGGCACCAGAGTCTGCTAAAGGATCTAAGTCAACAATCATCCTAGTATCACACAAATCACTCTGGGCACCAACACAGTTCGTGGGAGATATTGGTAGTGCGCCCTCTTGGCTGTCCACTCCCTCCTCTGAACTATCTATCACGTCATCCACTCTGTCTTCCTCCTCAAAATATTCATCCTGACTGGCGACCTTGGCCATTGACCGCGTTACAGCACATACAGGATACATCTCAGAGTCGCGGTCCTCGGGAACATCAGGCAGAATAACACTGGAGACACACACTGGCGGTGGGAAAACCTGGTCACCCGCCGTGTCAGCACCAAGCAAAAAATGCACTCCTTCCATGGGCAAAGTCTCCACGACTGCCACAGGTGCAGAAGAAGTCACTACAGGGCACCTCAATGACATCTGAACCAGGAGGTGACATGCTTCAGAATTAACCCCACGCACCAGCACAAAGTCGTCCCCTTTAGTGTCCATCCCAGGCAACCGAACACACAAAGGCTGTCGGGCCCCTGAGTCCCTGAACACCTTAACAGGGAAGACTTGTCCATTCTCCAGCTCTACCTCCCCATCATGCAAAATGGCACGCCCCCAAACCTGTGGATCTTCCGAACTACTACCAGCGATACCCGGGGAGTCCCCAACGGGGTTCACAGTCGTCTGGCCTGGGAAGGTCCCCTTCCCAGACTTAACACAGACAACGCCCTGCAACTCCCCCCATAGCCCGAATCCCCCATCACCTGGGACGCCCACCAACAATGATACGGGTTTGCTCACCGACTGCTTCCACTTTGGGCAATTAGGCTTTATGTGCCCCTTCTGCCGACAAAAGTATCATACCACTTGACGTGAATCATAAGTACTAGACTTACTAGCATTTGTATTGACCGCACCCGTCCTCTCCCTACCTGCCTTGGGAGCAGACAGTGTACTGACGGGCAGTACACCACCTGCATGCTGCCGATGTGCACCAGCTGATGTACCTGAACCCCTGCCCCCAGTACTGCGCAAGGCCAACATCCTATCATCCGCCCACAATGCTGCCTCCCGAGTCCGCTTAATTCGCTTCTCTCGGATTTTTGTACAGATTTCTTTATCCACCCCATTGCAGAAGTGTTCAAGGAGGAGCAGTTCCCGGAATTTAACATAGTTGGTAATGTTTTCACTCAGCATACAGTGATCTAGGGCGTCTCTTAAATACTTCTCAAACTCGACGTGACTGTCATGAGGTCTTTTACGAGCATTTCTAAACAAAAGACGGTAGGCCTCGGGTCTTAACTCGTATGCCTGTAGTACACATCTTTTGAAAAGCTCATAGTCAGCCAGTTCCTCTGCCGTGAGTCTGTCATATGCCTCTAGGCCTTTGCCTTTTAATACGCTGGCTGCTAGTGTGACCCACCGGCCCTGATCCCACCCAAACTCGTGCGCCTTTTTTTCGAAGCGAAGGAACCACTCCGATACCTTCACTTCGTCAAAAGCGGGCACAAGCTTGAGGCTGCGGACCAGCCATGCCTCCACCGACTCAACCCGACCATTTCCACCCCGTGCACCTTCCACCTCCCGCTGAAACTGCCAGCGCTCTCTCTCCAACTGTGCTTCTCTCTCCCTCTGTCTTTCCTCCAACTGTGCTTCTCTCTCCCTCTGTCTTTCCTCATGCTGCCAGCACTCCCTTTCTAACTGTGCTTCTCTTTCCCTCTCTTCGGCTTGATGCCTCATTCTCTCTCTCTCCAACTCTTATCTCCAGCATGCGCACAGAAATAACAGGATTAACACCAGCAGGGGGGTTTGGAAGGTACCGACGACGGGCGAATTATCTGGGTGGGGTGAGCCGGGGTAAACCCTGGAAGGTGGGCATTTCCGGGCAAAAAGCGGAATGGGGAACGATAGGTGAATTCTGATGGTGTTGGTGTTGCTGGTGTTGTTACTGGTGTAGAGTGTGTGAGGACATTGGTCACTTAAGTGGGGAACCTTCCCGCAAGTGTGACAATGGCAGCAGGCAAGCCCGGGGTCCCTAAGCCAGGCGAGTCCTCTGACAACCGGCTCATGCTGCTTGGGGGACTTATGATGCCTGCTACATTGGACACACTCACGGGCGGCGATGACCTGTCGCCCCCCCTTGGGACATCACCCACTCATCCACCAATGCCTCACACTCCTCTTTTCGGAGCTCAGTGCAACTCCAACCAGTCAACATAGCTGCCACCAGCAATAATTCGTCTCGCCCCCGGCGAGCAATCTCGGACCGATCAGGCTGGGCGAGGAGGAATACCCTAGCGTCTGACTCGGTCAAGAGATGCAAGGGAACACTACTCGCCATGGTTGAGTAGTTGAGTCAATGCAATAAAACAAAAGGACTGTGTGGGCAACCCTCAAAAATCACAAAAAAAAATCACAGCAAAAAAAATTAAAGTGGTGGTTGATATTTACATAAAACAAACAGTTATTCAGCTTAAAAAGGATCCTGGCGAGGTCGCCACTGTTACAACTGACAGTAGAGGCTTCTAGTCCATGGACTAACACAGACAAGTAAACACTCAGCACCTCCGTAGCCTCTACTCGTAACACAGCCTATCGCAACAGAACGGAGCTCATTCGCAACTTCCAGGCTCTCTGGGGACCAAAGGTGCAGACAATCCCCCAACTGGTTCTGTTATACACACAATGCAAAAACTGGAACCACTAGTTGTGGTGAAAAGATATCTTGAGCCTCAACTATTCTCAACACTCAGTACCGAATGGCAATACTGAGGAGGATCCTTTCTAAGCTGCACAAAAAAAGGAGAAATCTCTGATTTAATTTGCGTTAATACAATTACGTTAAATACCAGCCAATAATGAATGCAAAATTAATTAATAATAATAATGATCAAATAAAACACCAATTAACCACCACCCTCTTAACCCTCTCCAACATATGACGCGATGTTGAGCCTGTTGGGGATACTTTAAAGCCTTTGTTACCATCAGGGGTATTTAGAAACCTTTACTTTAGTTACTTCAACCTCTGCAGTTGTCTTTGAGTTAGCTGTGGGCAGACAACTAATTTTGGAGAGGTGATTATAAGAGTGAGAGAACTCTATTTCTTATTGCTAATCTGGCGACCTCTGCGTCATATGTGCGTGAAAGGGTTAAGCTGTCCAGACCATTGGTTGGCCAGGGCCGAAGTAATCCTCCCTGTAACAGAAGACTAATGAAGTCCTCCACCCTCTACTTCGAACCAGGCACCCCAATAGTCTGGATCCCTAACCCGGGAGCTGCGGGGAGACTCTTAAGAGTTCCCCCGGCGCACTGCGGGGAGACTCTTAAGAGTCAGAGAAAAAAAAAATCAACTTTTGACATCGAAAAAAACAAAATTATATTTTTTTTTTTTTATTTTTTTTTTTTTTTTTGGCCCCTGGGCCATGCAAAATCTCAGTCCTCTACCTCCCCTCCTTCCCCACTTTCCTCCTCTCCTTCAGTTATCACCTATTTTCCCTGTTATTCCCTTATTCTGAGGTATATTTTCGTGCTAACATTAGAAATCCGATTGGAGGGTGTGGTCATCACTGATAGCAAGCGAGTGCAAGAGAGAGAGAGAGAGAGTATCGATCGACTGTGTCTCAGTGGCCTTGGGGGAAATTGGCGGGAAAGTAGCTTGCCTCACCCATACATTATACAACTCGCGGGCTATATCTCCGATTTTGACCATCCAAACGATTTTGACCATCCAAACGCTGTTTTCACTCGTTTTATTGTTGTTTCAGGTTAATACCTTTATAATCAACCCATAATAGGCGCATATGGATAAGTATTAATGCTATTAATGGCACAATGAATATTTTAGTGACGGAAACACCTCAAATACGTCAGCACAGGGGGATGTTTCCAATTACCCCCATGCGCACTTCAGAGGCTAACTAGAATAATGCACATAAACAAATAAATTTACCTTAACGAGGCCAAGGTTGCGGCACTAAAACACTAATAAAAACAGATATGAAAAACAAACAATAAACACACATCCTTAGATTGCTTATATAAATGAATAATGCCAATGAATACAATAAAGAATAAATAAACAAATGCCAAGAGGAGAGAATGCGAGAGGTAGGTGTTGCTCCCTAGATAACTGAATGCGGACTGACTGGTGTTCAGCAGGTATTCACTGACACCACCAGATGGCTCGACCTGAACCAGCTTGGACGATGGTTCCTTTTTGTACATGTAACCAATGGTAACGTAATGTACAATGTAAAAAGGACCACATAGGATTAAAAAGCTAAATACAAAATGTATGCGATGCATAACATATACTGTATATAATGCATTGTGTTAATGTATTATTAATAGCCCCCAATAAACTAATAAACAATTCAAACATCTGCAGACGACAGCCACTGAGAATGGAAACGCAAAGTGACCACGTCATTGAACGAAATAATACGAATATGAAGCAGGCGATCATATACTGGGACAGACGATTATATACGGATACTGTGAAGCAGGGTTGATCACTGCTTCACGCACTATTGACATTACCGCGAGACGTACGATTTATTCACCCTGTGAATATAATATTATGGCCAATGCAACATAGTAATGTATAGGCTATATAGACTATTTATAAACTATATAAAGCTTACGGTGAGGGAACATCGTCACAACACCCAATCTCAAATGAACACCCAGCCTCAAATGAACACCCAGCCTNAACCCAGCCTCAAATGAACACTAAGCCTCACTCAAAAATAGCCATATTCCTACAAGCATAACGACCAATAAAAAAGGACATTTAAGGGGAATGACTATTCATTGGAGGTGTTTGGCGTGGTGGTGATGTTAATACAACATATATTATACGTATTGATTGATTTATTTATTTACGTATTAATTGTGTTCAGTTTGCTCCCTAGACCTCCATCAAGCTTAAACAATACTCTCAAGATCCCCTTTCGAGATTAATTTGGGCATTTTTCTGTAGAAAAAAAATACAGACCGAAGGCCGGTTCCTCCTAAATAACAGGCTCGTTATCGCTCGCCTGGAAAAAACTAGCCACATACATTGCACGAAAACTCTTATGTTCACAATGAAATGGGGTGAAAAGTCATAAAATCGGCAAAGTAATGGGACGAACGTCTTAAAATATCAAATCTAACGGGGCTGAAATATGAGGGAGTAAAACCACACCCTTTAATGAATATACAGTATACTTATAGAGTTTATACTGTATATTCATTACATATAAGCTTGATAGGGGTCTTGGTAGCAAACTAATAACCTCCCCTTAACTTTTCAGCTGCTAGATCTAGTCAAATCACACCCAGTAACGAACACTTCCTCCGTCAGGTTCATATTCGATAGGATGCCATAATCATGACTCAACCTTGATTGGAGTCCTCGTAAACTTAAACCTTCCTGTGCCGGCGACGTCTTTTATATTTTATTCAAACTACGTTTAGAGGATTTTGTGCAGTTTTAGAAGGATCTGTGGTAGTAAAATGGGTTAACCCCTTCTGTACCGGTGATGTATTTTTCATTATATTCTGGTGACTATTAGACGATTTTGTATAGCTTAGGAAGGCCATCTACTCATAAGAAGGCTACAGTCTATCTCAATTAATCCTTTTAGCTAACACATATCCATCCTAAGCTTCATAAAGTAAATGTAGCTGGAATGAAATGTAAAAGACGTCGCCGGTACAGAAGGGGTTAAGGGAGATAGTTCGAAGACTGAAAATTACGGGAGGCACTTTTGAAACTGAATAAAATAGTCGAAATTAACCAAAATAAAGGTAACAAAACGGCACCAGTACTGCATGAGTTAACCCTTAGAGGATAGGATGACGCTTTTCTCTTTTTTTTTTTTTTTTTTTGCTAATATTAGACGCTCGTATTTAGATTAGCAAGGGTATATTGGAATCATCATACACTTAACCCTTAGAAGATACGATGCCGCAATTTATATTATGTTTATATTATATTTTGTTTTATTTATTTTGTTCAAGTATTAGACGCTTGTGTTCATATTAGGAAGGGTATATGGAAGTCAGACGGGTAATTGAGATTGTCTTTACCCTTATCATTCCCACAGATCCTTCATAAAATATATAAAATCGTATAATGATAGCCCGAATAAACTGTCATAATACGTCTTAATCTTCAAAGGGTTAATTATCGTGAATCGAGCTTTATTGCAGCCCTCAGTAACTTAACTCTCTCCCCAAACTTCACACATTCCCTAACTACCTGGAACAAACTGTTCACTAGGGGCATATAGATATCTTAGTCTTACGGGTAATTACGTCCTATCTGCAGTTTTCTCAAATACCCAAAATTAACCCCTTCTGTACCGGCGAAGTCTAGTTAATTTTATCCTTGCTGTTATTGACGATTTTCTTCAGCTTAAAAATGGCCTCCAGCAACTAACAAGTTTCGAAGTTTCTCAGTTAACCCATTTTACTACCATAGATCCATCGTAAACTGCATAAAATCGTCTTAACCCACAGGACCCCAGGGACGCATGTGATGTGTCAGCAATGTATGTAACGCTAAACCCCAGAGCCGCAGCACCTGCGTCAGCAATTTCAACCTTATATACTCTTGTCCTATGGTAGCTAGAGTCTTGAGGATAGTATGGGATATACCTTATGATATTGCCGAACAGTGGCGGTACTCGGCAACCCCCTAGTCCAGCCGTGCGGGTGGGTACGGACGGATGGGGAAAGCCAGTTTACTCATTTATCTCACCGCCACTTTCGAGCTTATTTAATCTTGTCCTATGGTAGCTAAAGGGTCCAAATTTGTATGGGATATACCTTATGATGTTGCCCAACAGTGGCAATACTTGGCAACACCCAAGTCCTGCCGCGGTGGGGAGTGGGGAGAGAGAGCGCGGAGGAGGGAGGAGTGGGCCGCCAGACAGTGCGCTAGTTGTCCTGTTTAGTTCACGAGTGTTGGTCCTACCTTGTCGCCTCGCGATGTTGAAACAAAGGGAATAGAGTGTGTATCGCTCCCCTACTGCTCCCCATGACATAGTTGACTCCCCACAAAGTGGGGAAGAGGAAGAGGAGGATGACCCAGACCCCATGGCATTCCTCAAAATTTCGCCAGGTCATCATAGGGGTCAGAAGAGACGAGAGACGAGAGAGTGTTTCATGTTGCTACGTACACAACAAGCATACATGGTCCTCCCCCACGCTTGCATGCCATCACCACCACCACCACACCCTGTCTCCCAAATAAAAATACATATTTCTAAGTCAAAAGTGTCTAAAACAATTTGTAAAACTCATATTCTAACTATAAAACATACGATAAAGTATAAAATCAATAAACAGTGAGTGAGAGAGGCATAGAATGAAAGGGAAAGTGAAGTTAGTGAAGGGTGAGTGGGGTGACAGTCAGCTTGCCATGTGTGTACATGCGTGCGTCTGGGGCCAAGATGGCCACCGGTCGCCATGGTAACCAGGACGCACGCGGGGCTTGCCATTCGTAGGCACTTATAAAACTTGAATCTATGCACTTATCACACTGTAACTTCACTTATAATGACATTATGTGATACATCTTGCTAATATACCAACTATGAAGGCACACATGATGCTCGGATGGTGTAAATAACCGTCACTCGAAAACTGGTCGCATCGTACATCTGCCATGCTGCCGCGCTCAGCTGTGGTGTGCCGGGGCTGGAGGTTTGAATAGTGCCAGGCACCAGCTGATGGGTGAGCGCGCGCCCCCCCCCGGGGCCGCGGGCACCACCCCACGGGGGGGTTTTTGTTTTTGTTTTCATTTCTCACCTATTTAAGCTATTTAAATATATATATATACACGAACATCAGCTGGTCCCACAGCGTGTTTTTATTATTAATTAGCTGGTGCTCATTCGGTTAATATAGCTAGAACAAAATTAAAAAGACGTCGCCGGTAGAGACCGGATTAAGTAAGATCATATTTAGTACTGGTGACATCCTTTTCGTTGCATTCTGGCAACTATTAGACGATATTATTCAGCTTAAGAGGGACGTCTACCAATAAAAAGGTTACCGACTATCTCAATTCATCCTTTCACCTACCACATATCCATCCTAAGATTAATATAATCGTCTGAATGTAGCCGATATCATATACAAAAACAAAGAAGACGTTGACGATACTGAAAGGGTTAAGGAGTACACTGTCAACATTGTGTAATCAAGGGTAACCAAAAATAATCCAGATAAAAGATGTTGCAATAGTTCAGGTGTATCAATTGACCACTTGCGAGTTTAATGCTATAAGGAAGTTAGAGCAGTAAACATGGATATTTAAGAGAACTGATATAATAATGTAGGTTTATGATGGATAAAATATGTGACACGTTTGGTTTTATGTATTTTTAAATTTGTTATTACCATATTTTAGCTGATAATTCAGCTAAATATTGATAGCCACAGCTCTAACTTCCTTATAGACCAAAACTCGCAAGTAGTCAATTAGCACTCATACACGATTGAAATCCTGTTTATATGTATCATGGGTGTTATCTTTGAACAAATAATACGACATTTTGACACTGATGTACCTTGAAGTTGGCTAGCTATTACTTATTCAACTTTGAGGGGGACACTTGTTATACGCATCTTTGCCTTTTGTCTCCTTGATACACATAGGAACCCAAAACCAGCGTATTGTATTCATATAAACCCCCTTCTCCTTCATGTTTAGCCCCATTACTTTCCAAATTATAATATTTTCGTCCATATCTGTGTCAATATTAAGCCCTTTAGTGCCAATTTGGTGTCGATTTTTTCTTGGCGAGCGATAGCGAGCCTGTATTTTAGGAGGAACCAGCAATCGGCCGGACATTGTTCTACAGAAATTTGTACAAATTGATCGAGAAAGGGGGTCGTTAGCATAGTCTTTCTTTAAGCTTGATAGAGATCTAGGAGCAAACTAAAGTAAATATAAATAGCGGTCATTACAACAAAGAAATAATAAAATAAAATAACGTCCCCTAAAGTTATGCGAATGATCCATGACTATTGAACGTGCCTATGTGTCCCCCTCGTATACTGCTGCTCCCAACCCTAATTGACAATCCAATTATCAGCTTACCAGTGGGCACCCATCCATTATCTACTTGATTGCTAACCCCCCCTCCCCCTTACCCGCACCCTACCCCAGCCACCTACATGCTCACCTACTTATGTCAGGGATACTCTCATAACTAATCAGATATCATATAGGCCAAGCTTCTTACGTACTATAGTAATAGCTTTTCATTTTGTTTTCTCTCTCTCTCTCTCTCTCTCTCTCTCTCTCTCTCTCACACACAACCACACACACGGGTCGCTGTGGTCCAATGGTCTAGAGCGCTGTATCTTGAGCGCTGACCACGTGGGGGCCATAGCGATGGAGAGAATTGTATCGTGGTTCCTCCCTAACCAATCTGCTATAAGCCTGTGTTAGCCTACACATCTTCTCACCAATACAAAGTGCATCTGCTTATGTACTTGGTGGGAAACCAGGCACCTCACGGTCGGCAAAGGTCGCATGTGACCTCGTATTTAAGGTAGAATAAGTATTGTACAGTACCTATGTTTAAGAAAAACTCTGTAGATGTTCAGTCTCATGGGCGCAATGAACAATAAACCGACAATTATTATTATTATTATTATTATCATTATTATTATTTACACACACACACACACACAACACAATCACCTCGGACACACTCAACTAAAGTAAAAATCCAGCAGTATTAATGAACTCATGAAAAATACATTACTGGCTTAGGCTCTCTGTTGTGCTGATCCTAGGGTCTATAATGAGAGAGAGAGAGAGAGAGAGAGAGAGAGAGAGAGAGAGAGAGAGCAATAGACAGACAGACAAGAGATAGAGAAAGAGAGATCCAGCCATGTATACATTATGTAAATGGAAACAAAAGGCGAGACGGAAGACGGTCACGCTAAGAGACGCACAGGGCTGCTCTCTTTATACAGTACCGCTAGATTTGAATTTATACCTCAACCTTGAGTCATATATGAAATTGTAATACTTGCTTCGTGTATTTTGGCTTCAATATAATGGAATTTACAGATATGCATATGCTTCTTTATCATTTTTTATTTTTTATTTTGTTTTGTAATACAGTAGTTTAACCAAACCATTGAGTTTGTAATACAGTAGTTTAACCAGACCATTGAGTTTCAGAACAAAACTCTCATTGGGCTGACTATTTATCAAATTATATATATAATTTATACATGTTTGAATTTTATTTCCCTGTTCTATAGTACTGGTCTATAACCTTTTGACACATTTTCTGAGTGTGTTCATACTGTTTGTCTATTCCCATGAACCTAACCATATAATACAACAACACATTCAAGGACTTAAATATATCATACTGGAGAGAATGGTCATTGGTATTATAATACTTACGTCGGTATGAAGGTGGTACACTGTAAAGGATATAGGCTATACAACAGTATATAAATTCAATGGGTATATTGATAACATTTCTACCCTTATATTAACTGGGTTTAATACTATCCATATACCTTTGTGAGGGTACATAGGCTAATATTGGTCACTTTAATAGCCTTTTTCATACTGGTACCTTCTTAATTTAATACATTTGAGATTTTGGCAATCTAAAATTGCACTGCCCCACCCATATGCCACAATAATAACTAACCTTAGATTTGAAGATATATACAGTAGATATAGTTATACACATACCGTCAAAGGGGCTCATTGTGGACACCTGGGACATCTGAGGGTAGTCCATATATCCCTTACTATTCTATATATAGGGATCTTATCAATCAAAATATATTAAACACCATTAAACCACAATTTCCAAAAGACATAAACCCTGATTAATTAGATTTGAGGTTGTAATGAACTGTTCTAAATTTCTCAGGTGTTCACAATTACCCCCTTTGACGGTGGGTTTTAGGGATCCAGTGAGTAGCATATTGAACATATATGGAGCACTGGACCAATTTGCCAACATGAGGGGCTGTATAGTATCAACAAACAAACCACTTACAGTCCCGGTAAAAAGACCAAATACTCCACCACAGAGACAAAACTCACAAGAACGGTTATTTACACTTAACGGGGATAGTTGTTTTTATTCTGGCCCCCTTTCTAGCTTATGTTTAGCCAGATTAGTTTCAGATGTTAAGACATTCGTCCCATTAGTTCGGTGATTATAAGACTTTTCACCCCATTTATTTTCCAACATTAAGACCTTTCGTGCCATTTAGGTGTCGATATTTTCCTGGCGAGCAATATTGAGCCTGTAATTTGGGAGGAATTAGCCATCGGCCGGGACATTTCTCTACCGAAAAATATACAAATATATCTAACAAGAAGATCTTGGGGATGTTTCTTTTCAAAACTTGATGGAGGTATAGGGAGGAAACTAAAATAATTATATATACATAAATAAATCGACCAACAAATAAACCCTCTCCCCTTAAGAACAGTACCATCACCACAAAAACAATGTTTTTCATAACATAATAATACGTACATGCGAACAATAACGTTACCACAAGAACAATGTATAACATTACAAAATCATAAGCTTATAAGAGCAATAACATCGCTACATGATAAATGTATTTCTAATACAACGTTCATAAGAACAATAGTATTACAAGAAAATGATATGTCATATACAAATATTAAGCACATGAGAACAATAACATCACCACAAGAATATGCATAAACACAAAGAAACTAAACACAAAGCCTTGCCACTACAACATCTAATACTACAGAAGAACGAATCACATGCAAAAACTTGCGAGAACACAAGCACAAAACTCACCGACTCGCAATAACACGAACAAAACTTAACACCAAAAAACGAAACCCGCTGCCATGCTTAGTGAGCACTTTGTAATCATGGAGGCACAGAAACAAGAATCTACTATGCAAAGGTACAAGGGTTCTCCCTTCGTCGACAAGGAGAAGGGAGAAATACTGAAGATATACACACACACGCACACGCACATGAAGGTACTAGGAACCCTGTAAGTATAATAAGGGTACCAGTGTCCTGTGTCTAAACTTAAGAAGATTTATATACCGCATTTGTCTCTCTCTCTCTCTCTCTCTCTCTCTCTCTCTCTCTCTCTCTCTCTCCTTCAATTGAATCGAGTGAAGTTATTTGAATTAATTAAATCGACGAAAGAAATGTTGCATCCCAGGAGCCGAACTGGACGACATTGTGGAAGCCATCGAAAATACCACACAGGATGCACACGAAAATACCCTTTTTGTCATCCATGCTGGTTTAAATGACGTCAAGCGCACCAGATCTGAAGAGCTGATAGTGAAATATCGCAAGATTATCAAGCACTACAAAAACAAGTCAAGAAATATTATCATCTCAAGCATTCTTTCCAAAATCGATGCACCCGAACAAATCTACGACAAGGCCTTCAGCACAAACAGTCGACTAAAATGTTTGTGTCTGAAGGAAGATGAACTCATCAACCTCTGGGATCATTTCTATAACCAGCCCACTCTGTTCCTCAAGGATGGCACTCATCTAAACTCCGTGGGTTCGTTCAGCACGCATGGGTCATCTCCTACACGAAGCAGTCCGCAGTCATGCATAAAAAAACGCCATTCGAGATGAAGCAACAGCAGCGACATAAATCATCCAATGCCAAGCAAAAATAAGAGTCAACCGAGAACCGCCATGAACGTAAATGTAGATCCGACCAGAACCAAAAATTCGATTAAAGAACGTTTCGTGAGTTCTAAAACCACAACTTGAAAGGTTTTCTATGCAAATGCTCGTAGCATACGGAATACATTTTCAGATATAGAAGAACTAGTGTTTACAGAAAATTATGACGTAATTGGCATAACAGAATCTTGGCTCAATACAGAAGACAGAGACTTTTTAGCAGAGTATTCACTTCCCGGTTATGTAATGTTTGAGAAAAGCCGAATCACTAGAAATGGAGATGCTGTTTTATTTTTTATCAAAGCAAGTATCAACCTGATCCTCTTGTCAAAACCGCAAATTGTGAATGTCAACACATCCTTTGTGCTAATAAATAATAATAAAGGTAATACAAAAATACTTGCATTAATATACAGACCTCTAGCTCAATCAGTGCAAACTGACCAAGAAATTTACGAACAAATTGCGGATGTAAGTAACTCACAAGATACCGTATTTTTTGGCTACTTTAAATTACCTTTGACCAAGTGGGTCGATACTCTTACTTCACACTCTGGATATGACTGCTATGCGAACTTGGAAGAGAGTTCGCTCTATCAATTTGTTCGATCGCCGACCCGTAGTAATAACATTCTTTACCTTGCCGTTGGAACACAAAAATAATTAATAGAGAATTTGAATGTTGGTGATGAATTCAGTAATAACGACCATCCTACAAACACTTTCCATTTAAAAATCAATAGCAACGAACTCAATATCAGCAAAGAGAAGGTCCCAAATTGCAAGAGAGTTACCTTCCGTAAACTTAGAGCAATACTTGAGGAAATCTACTGGAGTTCTATGATTTCAATGATGATATAAACCAATTATGGAGATTTTTCACCTTCACTTACTCGAATATAGTAGATGAGTGTATACCATGAAAATAACGAAGATCAGTACAAAATAATAGGCCTAAGTGGTGGAATAAAGACATTGTTGATTGTCTCCTTGCTAAAAAGCATAGGTGGGCACTAACGCGATAAAGTAACGCGTTAACGATTTCGGGTTAAGGTTTATCGGGAAAAAAAAAATCCAGCTTTAACTAATTTACGGTAACGTCGATACTTTTTGTTCCAAAATAGCGATAATCGTTAATTAATTGCCAAACAGGCAGAAATCCGGAGAATAGTCAATACATAGGTAAACTAAAAGCCGAACCGAACCCTCGTAATTTCTTCTCTACCCAGGCGGGCCGCTTGGGGGGTCACATGACCACGCGTCCACGACGCACCCTCGTTCCTCCTCACTCTCCAAGCAGCTCTCGTCGCAGTAACATCTAGCAGTTCCCCGTCTCGTCTCGTATACTTTTGTGTTACAGTGTTCAACGTGTTTCTCGGCTTGGTCCTTCACATTATTTATTATTATATTTGCATTGAATCACTATTACTAGTGATCATGTCGTCGCAAGATACTATGAAGTGTCATTTATTTATTTTTTTCTAATAAAATAATGATAGCATTGCTGCATTTAAGATTGTTTATTTAAAATATAATAAATATCCATATCTTCGATAAATAACGATACTAACGAAGTAACGATATCGTTATCGAAAGGATCGGATTTAGGATTTAACGATTTAACGGTTAACGAGAGATAAATGTATCGCCGGTTAACGGTTAACGACGTTAAGGTTTTCGTTAACGAAATAATGGTTAACGAAGTTAAGGTTTTTGGTTATCGTGCCCACCTATGCTAAAAAGAATGCTCATGATAGATTAAAAATATCTGATACCCATGAAAATAAAGTTATATTTGTAGATCTATGACGCCAAGACAAAAGGTTAATAAAACAAAGTAAAACCACGCTAGCATTACACGTTCCAAATCAAAGTAAAACAAACCCGAAAATTACATCAGGAAAAAGAAAGTAGTGACTTCAACGATTGGTCCAATCGATGGTCCAATGTCGTTAGTCGATGAGAAAGGAGATTACAGTAAACATGAAGCAAAAATGAGTAACGCTCTCAACACCTTCTTTGCATCAGGTTTTACAACAGAAGTCCTTAATAATATCCCTACAACATCGCCGGTTTAGATACATAATTCCGACGTTCTAACTAGTATCAACATTACAGAGAGAGAAGTTTTAAAACATTTAGATAAACTCAAGGTAAATAAATCACCTGGGCCAGATACTATCTCGCCTAGAGTTCTAAAGGAAGCTAAGTATGAGCTCTCCAGACCACTGACATTGTTCTTCAATAAATCCTTAAAGTCTGGAACTATGCCGGATCAGTGGAAGCTCACCAACGTAACACCAATAATAAAAAAAGGTAGCAAGTCCTTACCTAGTAACTATCGTCCAATTAGCTTAACATCAGTGCTATGTATAATGCTAGAAACATTTATAAGACAAACTCGTAAATCACTTAGAGGAAAACAACATACTTAAAGATACTCAACACGGTTTTCGGTTTTCGTAATAAATGCTCCTGCTTAGCAAACCTATTAGACTTCTTCCACGATATCCTCAACCTATATGATGAGAGTAAAGCTATAGATATTATATACCTTGATTTTCAAAAGGCCTTTGACAAAGTTCCCCACAAAAGTGTATTGACAAAAACACATGGAATACAAGACGGTGTGTTGAAATGGATAGAAAATTGGCTCAGTGACAGAAAGCAAAGCGTAGTACAGAAAATAATCCTGAACAAAAGGTAGTTAGGTTATTAATAAAGTTTTTGTATTAACAATATTAACAATAACAATCTAGAGATGAAGTATCAGTCAAACTTGTATGTCTGGTTTTAAACTGAGCACCAGCTAATTCAAAATAAAAGTACACCCCAGGACCAGCAGGTTGAATTTTTGTTTTCCAGTAAACACCTGGAATAGGTTAGAAATGAAGGAAAAAACACAACAAATCGATCCCCTAGGTCATTAAGGGGTCCTACGGGGCGCCCTAAAGTCGGAATTACAAAAGGGGAAATTGGTAGGCAAAAACATGCGAAAACACGTTTTTGCGCGCTCTCGCGCACGCAGTTGGACTTTGAGGGTTTTCAACCATTGGCATTGTTGCATGGGATACTTACGCAGTTCTCATACAAATCTGAGCCCTCTAGGTGCCATAGGACCGGAGTATTTAAAACCGTGACGCACCCTATGCGTCCTGGGGTTTAGGGTTACATACATTGCCGACCCATAAGGTGCGTCGCTGGTCCTCAATGGCTTACATGAAATTAATTTAATTCAAGCTCTATTTTATAAAAATAGAGTTAAAGAGTAGAAGGGTGAGCTTTTCACTCTTATATAAAAATACTATAAATTAAAATAAATAATTCCTAAAATTTATGCTTATAAGTACCCATTTATTAAAAGTGTTTTAACTAATATATATTTTTTTTTAAAAAGACCTCCGTCTACGTATTGTGAAAAACCTGTTATCCTCCGGCAAATTGTGGGGTTGAGTGAGTGAAGGGGGGGACAGTGAATGAAGGAGGATGCATGTTTTTCATAATACGTGTTGCTAGCCCCAAACGCGCGAGCAACTGTGGCTTTCAACCATCCGACACATCCCCTTTTATTAATGTGCATCACACATGTTACATACAAATAAAGTTTATGTTTTGTTTTACCCTACTGTGGAAAGACTACGGATACACCACTCCTGCCGGGGCCTCACGCAGTGGCATGACCCAGTTCTGTCGAACTGAGCTCATGACGCTGGTGGCATTGCCCCGGAGGATAGCCATCCCTAGTCTTACTAATATATGGATTAATCTAATATTTAAAATAATTTTATCAGAGTAATTTAAAACTATTAAAAATAATAATTAAAGGGTTATTATGTTCTTATTAGTATAGATTTATTTTATTAAAAAAGAAATGTAAATTGTTTATTATATTTTAATTTAAATTGATATTATTAAAAAAGAACACGCAAAAAGATTTGTGCCTGTTTAACAAAAACATATCTATATGAAGGTGTATATAGTTTAACCTGCTCACTGATTAAATTAAAGAACCGCAATATTTTGACTGTGCCAAGGTAGCATAATAACTTGTCTTTCGGTGTGAGCGTCCTGGGTTCGAATCCCCGGACTGCCACAAGTGTTTGTTAATATAATTAATCGAGTTTAGGAGTAAAGTTAGTTAGTGGAGAGAACATAATAAATAAAGGCTTGAATGAAAGGTTGGACAAAGTATCATCTGTTTCTCAAATATATATTGAATTGAACTTTTAAGTGAAAAGGCTTAAATAAAATAAAAAAGACGATAAGACCCTATAAATCTTTACAATAAATACCATTTTATATATTCGTTTATAAATGTATATTCTATTTTGTATTAATTTCACCACACCACCAAACACCTCCAATGAAATTAATGAAAGCATATATGTGATTCACCGGGATTCGAACCTGGGTTATCACACACAGGTGTGTAGACACCTTAACCATACACCACCAAGACTGTTAAAGTTTTATGCACACGCCTACGACTTATTATCCATTCTCGAATACTGGACATAAAATTTAATCTAATCATGTTCATATTCCCAACGCACTATGGTAGCCTAATGTTTAAGTGAAAGGAAAGAATATGCATGGGGCACAGAACATATAGACCGGCCTCGCTACGATATATCCCTGAACCTACTGATAATCTATTTTTTATTAATTTCACCACACCACCAAACACCTCCAATGAATCTAAT
>JAGKTK010019005.1:0-11676 GCA_018397895.1 Paralithodes camtschaticus
CACCGTCCTATTGCAGCCCATCTATGATGCCCTGGGACCCAGTAAAGCAGCTGCCCTCATCAACTGGCATGCACTAACACGGTGTGATACCACAGGACACATCAGGGGGAAGGGGAAGCAGACATGCTTTAATGCCTTCATGGAATCGCCACCCAATGTACTCTCTGCCATTCAGATGCTAGGGGAAGGGGACGCACCCTCAGAAGAGGTGGCTGATGGTTGTCAAGCCTTCCTGTGCAGCCTGTTCTGCCCCAAAGGAACCAAGCTTTCTAGAGCCAGTAGCCTCAGATGGCATCTCTTCAAAAAGATAAAACCAGAGCAAGGAGTAGACAGGCTGCCACCAACTCAAGGTGCATGGAAGCAACACATCCTGCGTGCCCATCTACAGGCCAGAATCTGGGCCCAGGACCTCTTTGAGAAGCCAAACATTCCTGACCCTCTCACCCTGGGCTGGAAGAAAGAGGGTGACAGGCTGATACCTGTACTTTCCAGCGAGGCAGCTGCACCAGACTGTGTCCTGGAACTTGTCAAGTGTGGCTGTGGTGCCAACAATCATGCTGCACCTATGAAATGCACCAGACGGTGCAGCTGCAAGAAGCACAATCTTGCTTCCACTGAACTGTGCCAGTGTGGACAGGAAGATGATGTGTGTGCCAATAGATCCTCCCCTCTTCCAGAGGATGATGAGGATGAAGAGGAGCAGGACTAGGAGACTGGGATGACAGGTGAACACAAAGGACTATGGAAAGAACACTATAACTTATTCCGCCTTTTCCCGCGGTTAAATATCAAAATAAGTTTTTTTGGAAAATGTTTAGGTATTCTGGTACTTTCCATAATAGTTTATAGAAGGTTCCATCACTAAATACTAGTCAAGACCAACAATGATAACTACTTTAAAGGCTATTATTATGTTCCTTCCAACAACCAACCATACTCCTAAAATCGATTAATGAAATTTACAAACACATGTGGCAGTCCGTGGATTCGAACCCAGGATGCTCACACCGAAAATCAACACCTTATACATCGCACCACGAAGACAGTTAAAGGTTGGTGGACACTGCCTACGATTTATTATGCAACTTCGAATCCTGCATATCAATCTAAGCATGTACACACATCCCAACTGCAACTCACGTAGGCTATGCATATGTGAATGGAAAGAGCAATTAATGGGGCCTTAACCACTTAGGGAAGTCCTCTCGATAAATTACTCCTGAACCAATATCTATGGCAGATTTAAGGAAGATAAGTTTACTCTAGGCTACCTAAGACTGAAAAGGTCCGCTCATAATATAATGTAAATAAATAACAATACCTGGAGTGTAACTCACTTATTAAAATCACCATAGAATAAAGCTAGGCAAGGTGGAAATGCTGATAGATGGTAGGCAAATGGCTGTTATTCAAACACCATTGGATGTTTACACTAAGGTGACCGCATGGATGCACCTGAACTAATAAAGAATGAATAACTAAGGTTGAAGAAGTTAAATCATGATAATAAGGCTTAGCTGTCAGTCTGTCTGTCTGTAGGATGTAGTTGAGTTTAAATTTATGATGAGAGCTAGATGAAACCGGAACCAGGATTGTGGCGAACTAAAGAGTGGAGGTGTTGCTTGGATGAAGTATAAAAGTGCTCTGACGTGGTGCGCCACAATCCAAGACGTCATCGTCTTACGCTACGAATCTAGCGGCTACTGCTAAGTTAGTAGCGGATATCTAGCGGTAAATATCGCACCGCTTACATAATATTACAGCATGGTTTATATGATAAATCATATATGCATTCCTAAAGACACTTAAATACTATACTTTCGTATAATAGGCCTTATCTAACGTATTTAGCTTACAATTTTTTTTTTTTTTTTTTTTTTTTTCTATGTGATTGAGGGAGGCAAAAGGCATAACTGCCTATAACGAGTGCCTCCCCCATAGTTGAAAGAGTGACAGGGCCAAAATCAAGGGACGTTCGAGCCAAAATGCCTGGACACACGGAGTTTGAAGCAATTTAAGTCATAGGAAGAGGGAAAGACTGATTCTGGGAGAGAGTTCCAGAGCTCAGATGTTGAGTAGAAGAAAGTTTGAGAGTAACGTTTCACTCTTGGGTTGGAGAGTTGCACAGAGTAGGGGTGGGATTGAGTTGCAAGACGGGTACCACGTGCCCTACGTAAAGGAGGTGGTATGCACTGGGATAGCTCTGAGGAACACTGATTATTATAGTTGCGATAGAATAGCGAGAGAGATGCAACATTGCGGCGGAGAGAGAGAGATTGCAGAGAGTTGGTGAGTGGACGGGAGTTAATGATACGAAAGGCCTTCCTTTCAACTTTGTCTAGGAGAGCGGTGTGAGAGGAACCTCCCCACACATGTGAACAATACTCAATACAAGGGCGCACTATGCCCCTGTACAGAGCAAGAAGCTGTGCAGGGGAAAAGAACCCCCTAAGGCGGTTGAGCACACCCAGCTTCTGGGAGGCTGCCTTAGCAAGACTGGTAATATGGTCCTTCCAAATGAGAGCAGAAGAAAAAGAGACACCAAGAATATTGAGAGAAGATGAAGGGTTGATTTTTGTATTGTTGAAGAATAAGGGATAGTCCGCTGGGAGATCCTGACGGGTAGATAGATGGAGAAATTGGGTTTTGGAAGCATTAAAGTTAACAAGGTTTTCTCTGCCCCAATTGGAAATAGTATTTAGATCAGAATTTAAGAGTTCTATGGCTTCATTACGTTTGTCGTTGAGGGATTGCTGGCTGGGGCGTTCTGAAAAACTAATGGAGTAGTGTAAGGTTGAGTCGTCTGCGTATGAATGGATGGGAATTAAGGTACAGTTAAGGAGATCATTTATAAAAATTAGAAAGAGAATAGGAGATAGGACAGAGCCCTGAGGAACACCGGAGTTTATAGGGTGAGGAAGTGAACAATGGCCGTCCACAACCGCNGCTATGGAACGGCCGGAAAGGAAATTAGAGACAAAGGCACAGATGGAGGGATAGAAACCGAAGGAGGGTAGTTTAGAAATTAAAGATTTATGCCAGACTCTATCGAAGGCTTTCGATATGTCTAGTGCAATAGAAAAAGTCTCACCGAAGTCCCGAAAGGAGGATGACCAAGAGTTAGTAAGATATGAAAGAAGATCACCAGTAGAGCGACCCTTAAGGAAGCCATACTGGCGATCTGAGAGCAGATTATGAGAAGAGAAATGCTTAAGAAATTTGGAAGCAAGAATAGTTTCAAAAACTTTAGAAAGACAAGAGATAAGAGCAATTGGACGATAGTTGAGGGTTGAGAGCGGTCACCCTTCTTTGGGACAGGTTGAATGTGAGCAAACTTCCAGCATGAAGGGAAGACGTGTACAAACTGTATCTAGGGTATGATACATAGAAAATGTAGGTTATACCACTGACTATCGTGAATCCACGATACACTCCCCCCCAAAACACAATACCTGAACCCCACCTTATATCTAGAGTCGCCCAGAATCAATCTTGTGTCGCCACATATCAACGGCGCCACGAGCTGCGTGTCTGGGTCTAGTCCCGATCCGAGGTGGATCCCCAATGGGTTGTGGTGGATCGGCTAAGGCAGCCTCCTCGGACCCAGCATCATCAGGTGGAGCTTCTTCTTGTGTAGAAGAGCCAAGCTCCATAGCGTACAGTCGTGCGACCGGACGAACAGTAGTCCCAGTAGCTGTCTTGAGCAGCGCTACTCGCCCTACCGAGCCTTCGCCCTCGTACACCTTCACTACGTGGCCCAACCTCCAGTACAATCTAGGACTATCATCATGGATGAACACTATCTCGCCTACAGAGGATGCTGATGGTTGACCAGCAGTCTTAGTTGCCCTCTCACGTAGTGCCAATAAGTAGTCATTCATCCATCTCTTTTTAAAATCACCTATAACCCTAGAAATATACTGGTAACGTCGTGACACCGCAGCCTCGGTGAACATTGAAGGGTCCTCTAACTCTGCCTGTGACTGCAGATCAGTAGGAAAGGCAGCCATTGGCTTGCCGTAGAGCAAATGCGCTGGTGTTAGTGGCAGTGGTTCATGCAGGTTGGTATATACGTAAGTGAGAGGACGATCGTTAACAACCGCCTCGACTTCAGTGAGCACAGTTACTAGTTCGCTCCTTTTTAACAAGGCGCGTCCTGCAACCGCCCGTAAGCCTGACTTCACGATGCCTACACACCGTTCCCACATTCCACCAAACCACGGCGCTTTGACTGGTATAAACTTCCACTTGCACTTTCGCTCTCCCAAGTAAGCAACAACTGTTGGATCGTCGCTCATATCTATCAAGTACCTGGAAGCTTGAAGAAAAGTGGGAGCATTGTCGCTAAGAATCAAATGAGGGAAGGAACGACGTGCACAAAATCTCCTGAATGCCAGCATAAACTCTTCAAAAGACATATTGTCACCGAGATTTTAATGTATTGCACGTGAAGTGGCACAAGTAAATAGCAACACATAAACCTTGTCCAGTTCTCTAGTTCTCAGTGCGCCGGTATAGTCTAGTCCTGTAACTCTGAAGGGTTCTAGATAATTAACGCGACACTCTGGCAAGGGTGGAGCAGGTCCAGTCGTAAATGGTCTTCCTTTTAGTCTACGGCACACCACACATCTTTTGACTACTCGTCGAACTACCTGCCGAACTCTGGGTATCCACCAGTTGAGACGCAATTTAGAAATAACGTGCTGGACCCCGTAGTTCATTACTTCCTCGTGTGTGCGTTGTACCAGTAGATTGGTGACATGGTGTGTTGCAGGCATCAGGATAGGATTGTTGGCACAGTCGTCTACGCCTGACCACTTTAGACGTCCCTCACATCTAATTAAGTCATTCTTCAGGTGTAGCCTTAGTTGACACACAATGTTAGCCAATTTATTCTTACCAGAACTTCTTATGGATTCTAATTCCTGACTGAAGGATTCCCTTTGAATCCATCTAATTAGTGTTACCTCAGCTGCTTTTATTTCTACTGCATTTAAGCTTTGACCCAGATTGCAGTCGTCCTTGTAGCCTGGCCTTTATGTTGGTGATATAACGCAACACCCAAGCTTCGACTCTGACTAATTTATTGTACCCACCGATCCTTACCCACACTAACATAGGATTCGGTGTTGATGTCGGTTGAATGACAGCTGTCACCGTTTCTAATGGCAAAGCTAACTCAACCTCGGCATTCCATATAGCCCAATCCCCTTCGTGGAGCAGACATTTTGGGCCTTGCCACCACAGGTCGGACTTAATCAGTTTGGACGCCGTTACTCCACTACTTATTAGGTCACTGGGGTTGTCTTTGGTTGGTACATAATGATAGAAGGCGTTTGGTAGTAGGGATCGTATTTCATCCACCCTATTGCGCACATAGACGGGCAATGTCCTTTGACTATGCACCCAGCTTAATGCAATTTGGCTATCGCACCATACGTGTACCGCCCTTAGTTGCAGTTCCTTATCGTATGAAATGCGTACATGATTAACCAAACGTCCCAATAGCAGCATGGCAGTTAGTTCCAATTTGGGAATCGTGACCCCCTTTACCGGTGCAACCTTAGCCCGGGCGGTGAGTAAATTAATCCCAACCGAGGTAACACAATAAATAGCTACTCCATACGCTGTAGCACTCGCATCACAGAATGCATGTAAATACATGGGTCCAAATGCGGCCACTTGGCGTGGTAACTCTAATGTACATAGGGTGTTATAATCTTCTAGTAAGGACCTACCCTGCTCACTAAGATCATCGGGTAAATTTTCGTCCCACCCTACGGTGCGTCTCCATATTTCTTGTATTAGAATCCTAGCTCTGATGGTAACAGGTAATGCTAAACCTAATGGATCAAAAAATTGTGTGACCTTACTCAACAGACTACGTTTTGTGTGTGTCCCTGCCTGTTCAGTATAATCTTTGTTCCGGTACATCAGTATGTCTTTCCCTGGTTGCCATATCATCCCCAAGATTCTGGCATATTCTTGGTTATCAGAAGCTACCCAATGCTAAACCATAATTAGTGGGTAAACTGATATTTTCATGTTTCCAGGGTAGACAAACTTCGTATTGCTTTTCCGTGGTCAAGTAACGCACAGATTCCGAGAACTTCTCGATCGCGAAATTTGAGTCCTGGTCGTTCTCCACAGGTTGAATTCCTATGTGGTCTAGTTTCCACAGTCTTTCTAGATTGAACTCGGCAGTTAACTTTGGGTCCTCAATGTGAGTATCATCTTCGGTGAACTCTTCTTCCGCGGTCGTGCTCATCCTCAACACGGATACCGTGTCAACCAGAACATTTGACTGGGTAGTTTTGACTGTACCGCTCATGCAGTAGCCAAACTTAGTGGGGATCAAGATCACTCCACTCTCTCTTTTAAAACCCGGGTGTACTACATCATAATAATAATCTGCTCCTAACAGTATGTGCACCTCCTTCAAGTCACCTACTGGGTCAGACAGGTAAATACCTTTCCTACGAAGTGCGTGCTCTACTTTGTTAATTCCTACAGATTGATAGTCTGGGAGTTCATCTACCACTACACACTGGAAGAAGTGTTTCTTCTTACGGTAGATGTAAGCAACTTCAACAACTTTGTATTCTCTACTGTCGGTCACTCCTGTAAAACCTTGCAACCTAAGGGTCTCACTACCTACTACACGGTATTTTAGACCGTCCAGCACCGATCTCTTTATAAAGGATCGTTGTGAGCCCTGGTCTAGGAGTAGCTGACAGACTTGTGTCCTGCCATAACCCTCTATGGGTATCCTGATTGTGGGTAAAATGGTGGTGTCCTTCCTACTGCCTAGCATTAATGTTGCAGTACCCCCTACTTTTTCCTCCTTGACTGGACTACCTGTGGGGCATAACTTGTCAAAGTGATGACCCTCACAGTTGCGACAGGGCCTCAAATAGGAAGCAGTACATTTACCCTGCATACCATGGTCCTTACTCAGACAACCCTTGCACAATATTAGCTTCCTTGCTTGAGCTAATTTGGCTTCTTTGGTTTGATATTTGGTACAGCTTAGCCATTTATGCTTGGGATTGTTGAATAGCCTACATGACATTTGTGGTTTCTTTCGTGATTCTTCAACCTTCCCTTTAGAACCTACCATCATATTAATTGAACCCCTTGCTGTTGTCCCTTCTGACCCTCCCACCGTCCTACCATTGCTCAATTGTATGTTGCTAATCTCCTTGCTAAATCCCTCTTTGAACTCCTCCAAGTTAAAGGTACGAACCTTATCTAGAATAGCTAGAGGTAATTTCTGTCTTAAAATTATGAACAGCATTTCTTGTGAGGTTACCCCCAACGCATCTAATGATCTTGTATGACACTCCATATCTGCCCTAAACTTTGTCAGTTCATCTACCCTGTACTTAGGCTGTGCTAGGTTCAACAGGGCGTTCACGTGGGCTACTTTGAGCTGGTCAGTGTCTCCATATGTCGCCCGTAATAACCTCACAACACTATCATAATTTTCACCTGCAATGGAAAAACCTTCTACCAAATGTAAAGCTTCATCCTCGAGTTGGCCTTTCAGATAATGGAACTTTCGTACATCATCAAGTTTTGAATCATGCACTGTGGATTTAAAGACGTCCCAAAATGCTAACCACTCGGTCAAGTTTCCCCTGAACTTCGGTAAATTTAATTTGGGCAAGTTGACTTCACGACGGGGGTCTGCCTGCCTGGCAGCGCTGTTAGTCGAGGTTATCTCTACCTTCTTCACCGCCCTTCGCAGTAAATGTATTACCTCTAAATGGGCGATATCATTGACAGCGTGCTGCTCGTACTCCGCCTGAATATCTGACTCTTCCTCCAAACCTGATACTATACTTTCATTCAGGGTAGCTATCCGATCATAGGTAGTTTGTAGGTATTCCAACTTAGCCTCTAGCTGTGCAGGAGTTGCACTAGCTACAAAGTCTTCCAAATCGGACGTTAGCCTAGTGATGAGACCCCTCAAACCCCCTCTCTGGTTTTTCAAGACTGTGATAGACATTATTATGTTTTTTTTATCCTCTGGTTTACTAGCCATTAAATTAATTACACGAATTAGCCTAACCCTTCGTTAGCCAATACGGACCTCTATAATAAGTCTATCGTGAAATATAGGCCTACCCCTTTGTTAATTGTCATATGAAATTACATTTTAGTCCTCATACGCAATATTGTTTCACATTAGCCTACCCTTCATAGATTAATATTATTGAAGTAAAGAGGTAGAAATGACTATATAAACCGCTTACCTTACACAATACAGTACCACGAGAGATTGGGATATGAGTAAACAATGAAGTAAATATGAGATGGTAGGTCAGTCATGAGTCAAAAAGTAAATAATAATGAAATTAGGGAAACAAATAATAGGTTAACAAAAAATAAAGAAAAGAAAAAAGAAAAAAGGATAAGTTACTGGGGGAAGGTGATGGGCGGGATAGAGAACTTGGGAGTCGCAGGCTTATCACTCCGGCATCACGCTCTAGCCATCGTTTAGTCATGGCCATGATCTTGTCATGCAGGACCTTGTTAGTGTCGAGGTCTAGATGGACACCGTCGATGTCAAGATCCTGCGGTTTAGATGAAACCGACAAAAAGCGATGGCGCGTTACGTCTAACCTAGAGCGCAATGACCGGTTAACCGAATTCCTGATTTTATTATACTGCTCAGCTGGCATTCCCCATACTGTAGAGCGGTATTCTAGGGAAATCAGGATGCATTTCCCTCCTGTGTTCCTCTCGACAGCCAGAGCCAGGTCCCCTAATGCCGCAGCCAGAACACGGGGTTCGGTGTCGGGGGTTATGTCGTTGCCCCCGATGAGAAAATAGGTGTAGAGGGGCCGGTAAAATACTAGCTTACCCTACTCATCGGAGGACTTAAGACTTGTGATATTAGCCCCCGGCACCCCAAAGTAGCGGAATTGAAATTTCCGATCCCCGGTCGCTCCCCTGTAGTCAACAGGGCCCTGGTCTGCTGCCCTCAATCGGTTTGCGTATGAGTGGCCAAAGATCGCTATGCGATCTACCTCGGCCACTACTGGCACCGGTTTATATCCCAAACCTACACCCCCAGGATCCTTTGATCTACAACCTCCCTTAACATTGCCCTTGCTCATGCCTAACTATGGAAATTTAACTGTGGGCCAAAGTCCCGGGGTCTGGGCACCAATATGGCGGATTTAAGGAAGATAAGTTTACTCTAGGCTACCTAAGACTGAAAAAGTCCGCTCATATAATGAAAATAAATAATAATACCGGGAGTGTAACTCACTTATTAAAATCACCATAGAATACAGCTAGGCAAGGTGGAAATGCTAATGGAGGTGCTGATAGATGGTAGGCAAATGGCTGTTATTCAAACACCATTGGATGTTTACATTAAGGTGACCGCATGGCTGCACCTGAACTAATAAAGAATGAATAACTAAGGTTGAAGAAAGTTAAATCATGATAATAAGGCTTAGCTGTCAGTCGGTCTGTCTGTAGGATGTAATTGAGTTTACGTTTATGATGAGAGCTAGATGAAACCGGAACCAGGATCGCGGCGAACTAAAGAGTGGAGGTGTTGCTTGGATGAAGTATTAAAGTGCTCTGACGCGGTACGCCACAATCCAAGACGTCATCGTCTTACGCTACGAATCTAGCGGCTACTGCTAAGTTAGTAGCGGATATCTAGCGGTAAATATCGCACCGCTTACATAATATTACAGCATGGTTTATATAATAAATCATATATGCATTCCTAAAGACACTTAAATACTATACTTTCATATAATAGGCCTTATCTAACTTATTAAGCTTACATACTGTACAAACTCTCTCTAGGGTATGATACATAGAAAATGTAGGTTATACCACTGACTATTGTGAATCCACGATAATGTGCACAGAAAATAAATTTGGGTTATTTTTTCCCGTACTTTTACATCTTCATATTATTTTCTTTTAAAAATACCCTTAACCCCCATAAACACATTGGCAACAAGCTTTTTCTTAATTAATGGAATAATTAGAACAGATTAAGTGCATTTTTGACATTTCTACCCAAAAGTCATACATATTAACACGAACCTATAGACTAAGTGTCCCTGTATGGAGAAAGAGGCTGTACGGGGATAAGGCGGAACAGACGATTGAGCAAACCTAACCTCTGGGAAACTTTTTAATCAACAATGCTAATATGATCTTTCAAAGACAAACACACACACACACTTGTGTTTCGATAAACACAAATGTTTCACTGCATGCACGCGCATATCAGTATATGTTGTTGTTGTTGTTGTTGTTCCCCAGGCTGTCTGGCCGAACAGCCCCAAGGTCTCGAGCAAGGCCAAGGCCATAAACGAGCGCCCCACAAAATCCTCCCTGCTTACCACTAACAAAGCCCGGGTGACCGAAGCCACTCCAAGGCAGGGAGCTGAGGAGGGTGCGGAAACGCCCGGGAAACCAAAGCCCCACCCAAGGCCCTGAACCCCTCAGCAATTATGAAGGGAAAGTTGAGGGGCATGGGAAAAATGTGACGCTTTGGCTCCCAATCTGCCAACATCTAGGTTGGCAGTAGGGAGGTCAATCCACGGAAATGACACTGCCACTTGAGATCTAGAAGATAAATAAGTAAAAGGAACAGTCAGAGTAAGCTATGGGTATGACAGAGATCGCTCAGTTCTCACTCGGATAGACCAGCCCATCACCACATGACTAGAACCCAATCCTCTCAGCATCAGCTAGGAAAGGCCCTAGAAAGCCAGTATATGTTATGGCTCTAGCAATCTCTCTCTCCATCTCTCTCTCTTTCTCTCTCTCTGTGTAGAAATAGTGGTTTGGCAGGAGATTCAATGGGACCGCACTTTCTACCAATTATTATCTTTCGCAACTAACTCAGCGCGTTACAGGTTGCCATGGTAGCTAATGAAAAAGATGTATCCACTGATATTTCAACAACGAATCATGTTATGACTTATACCTATTGGCTTCTGGAAGAGAAAAACATGCTTAGGAACTATTTAAGGTATACTGAAATTTAGCAACCACGCTAGGCCTGAAGAGACCATAGTTATATCACAATTCCACGTGGCAGCTGTATGAGTGTGTGTGTGGGGGTGGGGGTGGGGTTAATGCCGATATAACTATGTTAACGTTAAATATCTCATGATTAAGTGTATGCAAGGGTAACTATATATTATGTGCAGTAAAATGTATAAGTTAGATAAGAGACTGTCTCCCTATATAATCATTAATAACTATATGCTTAACCATAAACCGAGAGCACTGTGAGGAATACTGCAGAATTCGCCCCTAAACGAGTTCGCCCCGCTTTGAGAAGTAGCCCAGCCGCGAGTTCGCCATGTTAATGTCCCCCCTCCACCCTAAAGGGGTACTGAAGAATACCCCTCTATTCATCTATCTAACCTAACCAAACCAAACCTAACCTAACCTAACCTAACCTAACCTAACCTAACCTAACCTAACCTACAATAACCTAACCTAACCCTATCCTAACTTAACCCTAACCTAACCTAACCTAACACATTAGTACAAATTAATAATGTCCTCAATTCCTTCTTTGCATCAGTGTTTACTACAGAAGACCTCAGGGGTTGGGGGAGGGATGGAAATAAGTGGTAAGCTCCAGGAGTGGTGGTGTTGGGGGGGGGGGGGGGGGGGGGG
>JAGKTK010019006.1:0-20841 GCA_018397895.1 Paralithodes camtschaticus
TTGTCTTATGTTCGTGTCCTATTATTAACATACTCGGGTGTAGAATTTAGTGGACATTGTTTGTGGGTCTTAAGTTGTTGGTTTGTTTTATTTGTAAGTAGTATTAACCCTTTCTGTATCGGTGATGTAATTTTCATGATATTCTGGCAACTATTAAACGATTGTGTGCCTTTTAGGAAGAACGTTTACTCATTGAAAGGCTACCAGGTATCTCAGTTAATCCTTTTAGCTGCCATATATCCTTCCTAAGCTTCATAAAATCGTCTACATGTAGCTGAAATCAAATATAAAATACGTCGCCGATACTGAAGGGGTTAATTAGTAGGTTGATGATGATGATGCTATTTTATGGAGTATTTTAAGGGGAGGTTTTTAGTGTTTCCTAGACTTCCATCAAGCTTGAAATTACACCCCCTTGACCCCCTTTCAAGAAAAATTTGTACATTTTTCGGTAGAAAAATGTTCCGGCCGAAGGCCAGTTCCTCTTAGATTACAGGCTCGCTATCGCTCGCAAGGAAAAAAGTCGACACCTAAATGGGACGAAAGTCTTCAAAGTGACATAGCCTAAATGGGGTGAAACTTCTTAAAATCGCCAAACTAATGGGGCGAACGTCTTAAATCTTCAAAAGCAATGGGGCTAAACATAAGGGAGAAAGGGGTAAAGAAAAAAATACCTCAAGTGGAAATCTCCCCTCAAGCATTGCTCTTAGAATTTATCTAAATAATGTTTTGTTATATTGTTATGAAAGATCATGTTTCTATAATGAAAGATGCTATATATAGAGTTAAGGGGAGGTTTTTAGTTTATTACCTTAACCTCCATCAAACTTAAAATTAAACCCCCTTGACAAGCAACCTAGAAGGGTCACTAGATCTGTTGTTGCTTGATTTCCTTTGTACTCCTTTGTACCCTCTTTCAAGATAAATGTGTACATTTTTCGGTTGAAAAATGTCCAGGCCGAAGGCCGGTTCCTCTTAAATTACAGGCTCGCTATCGCTCGCCAGAATAAAATCGACACCTAAATGGCACGAAAGGTCTTAAAATTGACAGAAATGGGTCGTAAGTTCTTAAAATCGTCAAAATAATGGGGCAAACGTCTTAAAATTAGAAAAGCAATGGGGCTAAACATGAGGAAGAAAGGAGTCAAGAAAAAATCCCTCAAGTGGAAATCTCCCCTTGACGCACGGAAGG
The DNA here is from genome assembly GCA_018397895.1 of Paralithodes camtschaticus. Lineage (NCBI taxonomy): Eukaryota > Metazoa > Arthropoda > Malacostraca > Decapoda > Lithodidae > Paralithodes > Paralithodes camtschaticus. Next base: position 1,193 of record JAGKTK010019006.1, read on the forward strand.
CCTTGTTATAAACTCAAGTCAATTTATGGAAGATCATGATTATGTGAATTATGACAGATGCTATGTATATATTTAAGGGCGGTGACCTGCTTTTTGTTATTGCTGTCCTTTTCTATCTTTCTCTGGCTTGTATCCATTCGGCCCCATTCAGCCAACTATTTTAAGACGTTTATCCCCATCTAGGTGTCGATTTCTTCCTGGCAGCGATAGCGAGCCAGCATTATATGAAGAAATCCGGCTTCGCCGGAGACATTTTTCTATCGAAAAATTTACAAATTTAGCCTGCTGTCAAACAAAAATACAAAATATGCTGGCTCGCTACCGCTCACCAGCAAAAAATTGACACCTGGATGGCGATAAACGTCTTAAAACAGTAGGCTGAATGGGGCCAAATGGATACAAGCCAGAAAAAGATAGAAAAGGACAGAACCAAAACAGGTCACCCCCCTTAAGTATGGAAGGTCAAGTTATGGAAAATATTGTTTTGTGAATTAATTCAAGATGGTGGTATTGTAGTGATTATAATATTTCAATGTCATGTGTTGTGGGTTATTAATATCGTATTATGTTGTATGGGTTGTATATGTAATATTTTGTTGTATTGTACAATATGTATTATTTGTATGTAGCATATTTATTCTTTTGTAGTGTTGTACGTGTTCTTAGGTTAGAATCCTTGGAGTGCCACGTGTATTCATTAGTTTCGTTGATTTCATTAATTAGGTTTATTGTAAGTTAATTGGTGGGTTGGTGAAAATATGAATGTATAGTGTATGTGTTTTTAATATTACTGTTATATAGTTACAGATGAAGACTTATTTTAGTATTTGATGAAATATTAATGTATTATATTTCTTTGTTACAGATGAAGCCCGCGAGTCCGGTGTTGGCGTCTTGGTCCACTGTCTGGCCGGCATCTCCCGCTCTGTAACCATCACCGTGGCCTACCTCATGTACAAGGAGAAGCTCACCCTGGAGGACGCCTACGAGTACGTCAGGCTCAAGAAGTCCAACATCGCCCCCAACTTCAACTTCATGGGTCAGCTGCAGGACTTCCAACAGCAGCTGAACTTGTCACCACATAAGTGTCAGTGCGGGGAGGCGCCGTGCCGGTGTCGACACCTACACTTCCTGGCGCCATCCAGAGCGTCTCCAGACTCAGGCATCGAGTTTGATCGGTTCTCCTGAGGTCTCACCCCCGCTGCCTCCACCCCCCAGGGCGGGTACCTCAGGATGGCCCTTGAGGCCTCGCCCTCAGCGGAGATGGAGGCAGTGGCGGGCACGGTGCCCCCTCTTACACCGGGGGATCACCAGGGGGGGAAGGAGGGAGAGAAGAGTAAGGAGGAGGATGAGAAGGAGGAGGACGAGGGAGCCACAGCTGACCTCTCCTCCTGAGTGTCGTCAATCATGTGCCAAAGGTGGACCTGTGACACAACAACCCCTTCCTGACCTCCAGCTCTCTCTCTCTCTACATATATATATATATATTGTATATATATAGCCCTCCAGCAGCCCCCTCCGTGTGTCCTCCAGCCCTCCAGTCCCTCCGAAGCTCCTCAACAAACCCCTCCCCCCACCTCATCAACATATTATGGTGTTGGAAACTATACTGGAGAAATGTCCCTCCTCTCCCCCACCCCGGGGTGTCAAACTGGGATCATTTGGTTTTAATAGTGGAAGACATACAAGAAGGCTTACAGTAACGTCAATGGGATATTCTGATGTTTTAGCCTCTTTATCACTTCCAAAAGATTTAATAAGAAGGGTAAAGCATAATACACTAATATTTACAGGAAATTATATTGTTTTGGCCATCTTCTAAGAGATTCAATAAGTAAAACATAATCGTTTTTGCATGTTTAATGACAATGGCTCAAAGTAAGGGACTTAATTTTCGGACTGATTTTGAAGAGTCCAATGGTCTCTCGTTTGACATCCTGCTCTCCCTACCTCCCCCCTCACACTACAGGTACAAATTTTATCCACACCAGTGATCTCCTTGCTGGGGGGACGTGGAGACCCTGGAGTGAGAGAGACCGGCAGACATCTTTGTGCCCTTTGGAAGCCATTTTGGTGCCCTCAATTATCAGACCACAGAATTTTATTTTGCTTTCTGATCATGTCAAATGTGTATCCAAAGAACAAACTATAATATATCTTGTACCAGTATCCCCCAATTTTTATTATGGATATGGAGTTATTTGGGTGCAAAGGGAAGTAAGTAAAGTAAAACATTTAAATATATATAAATATAGAGTAAAGTAAATATATAATTAAAAAATAAATAAATATCACCAGTGGCACAACATTAAGTTGGTTGAGGTTGACAGGTCTCCCCAACTACAGGATCTCTAGGGGCACGGAAGGGGAGGGGAGGAGTGGGGGAAGGAAGGGATTATCACGCATAATTAATTTTGGATCGAATACACACACAAAATACTGTGAAAATATATCAATCGGACGAACAATTGTACTATCCCCAACGCAAAAATTTACAGTGAAATACAGTGGTAGGCTTACTCGGATAATTGTACTACCCTCGAAATTACAATGAATTCTTAACGTGGTACTAAGTCTTGTGTGGGATTCAAACTACTCAAGCCAAGTGTGTGTGATATCCCGCTCCCACCACCTCCGTTGTACACTCTAGGAACAAAGTGGTGTCCTGCCTTCATAGCTGTAAAGTAACTCTCCTTGGTTTCATACAACATATATAATACTTGATATCAACTCTTAACATACCTTTAAAGTAACTCTCCTCTATGGGTTTCATACAAAATATAAAATACTTGATATCAACACTTAACAAACCTTTGATTAAGTCGGTTAATATGTTTTACTTAACACATATTTTATGATTTTATGCCAAGAAATGAAATTCGTCCAATCATTGGTTTAATACTCCTGAAACACACTGAACAAACCTTGAATTGAAAGGCTTTGTTTACGTGTGCTAAGAATATTGTTTTCACTTTTACGAGATAACCTGTGTTGAAATTATGAAGGTAGATCACGACTACTGACCTCAAGTGTACCCCCTCCCCCTCAACCCCACTACCCCTCTACAGAAACCCCCTCCTCAAAATGAATCCCAGGAAAATATGGAAAACCAAAAAAAAAAAAATAAAAAAAAAAAATATATTTTTTGAAGGGCCCGTGAGAGAGACGTAATGTGTCGCCGGAGATTTCAATGCTGTACAAACTTTTTTCCATTTTTTTTTCGCGTCTCTCCTCCCAGTTGTCGCGAGCTGGACACTACTGATTAACCGCGTGTATGTTTAAGGCTGTAAGGAGGTTGGAGCCATATATACCGAAATTAAACAGAAATGCAATAATAATGTAGCTTTCTTATGGGTAGAAAGCATGTCGGATTCAATTATGTGTTTATCAATGTGCATCAACTGTATTTTAGCCGGTGATTCTGCTAAATATCGACGTCTACAGCTCCAACTTCCTTAAAGCCTGAAACTCGCAAGTGGTCAATTCAAACAAACAAAAAACACTCCTTTTAAATTATAAGAAAACAAATATTAAGTTTATATTATATATATCAATTAACACAGGAACCTATGGGACAAAAATAAGTATAGTGTTGGCCGATCTCAAAGTATAACTATTTTCGTATACCAGTGAAGAAGAAAAAGTAATCGCAGAAAACGGAAGAAGAAAATGCTTGGTGATTTTATGTTCATTTCCTCGTTGTCCTGAAGCCAGCGTGACACAAGCACTTGATCGGAGTCGCAGTATCGGAGTCCAAAAGATATGCTCAAGTAAATTGCATCGTCTGCCAAATTTTGACCTCCAATTTGGCGATATTATGAATCATTGGTATCATAAATTTAGCCACATTAACTACATGCATAAATGGCAAAAAGCCTTAAAAATAACATGAAAGCTATTGGATATATAATTAAAAGAACTTCAAAATAATATATGAACTTGTAGCGAAATCTTGACTCCGATTCAAGTGGCCGAGAAAACTGCTCATGTTACGCCGACTTACAAGGAAAATGACAAGCAGGCAAAAGCAAACTCCCGCAAAACATGAGTTGGGTTTGCTTGGGAATTGAGGATGTTATATTAAGTGTACAGTTAAGGGCGAAAATCATAGAGGGTTTTGTGATAAGCTGAAGTGGTTTTGGCACGATCATAATCAAAGATAGATTCTTTATAATATGGAGTAAATTTGAAGTATTTGTAAATCAACTTTTGCCATAATCAAATATACTTTAATTGATATGTGGCGTAAATTCAAAAAATGTGTGAATTAAGTTGAAGTAAATATGTTCATGATAGTATGGTCACTGTGGTGTTTAATCTTAATACCCGTGATTCCACTAAATAATTAATGTTGGCCCTAACATGGTGCAAATTATATATAATTAATATAATACTCTTAAGACTTCAAAAATAATACTCATTAATAAAGTACCGGTAATACTGTTAAGGCTTTATTAAAAAAATATATATATAATTATATAAATATATATTTATAATTGCCAATAATCATAATAAATTTAGATTATCATGAATTTCTCTATGAAGGCGTGAGATTGGTCTGGGTGTAACAATATGGGTCTGTCGACAAATCTATTATTTTTTTAATTATCTGTAGATAATTACTCAAAATAATTATTAATAATTATAAATAAATTCAGAGAAGCTTCTACCCGGTGATTATAGCAGGTAACTTAATCAAATGTATGTGTATATATTGTATATTATAGAAATATTTACAGGGACTAATTCTAATAGGGAGTTTTATTTGTACACAAACAAAATAGTTCTTTTTAGCTATAAATCTCTTTAGCAAGATGACATAACTTTCATCATATTCTGGTTACCATTAGACGATTTCCTTTAGCTTATCATTCCCCTTCAGGACTCGAAGGGATAATTGCGATCTCGATATGCCCTCTGAATTACATAGGTCCTTCTTAAAGTGCATAAGATCGTCTAATTGTATCCAGAATGAAAGCTAGAAAGTGTGTCATCATGCAGTATGGAGTTGTGGTCTATATGGAAATCTATAGACCTTATAGACTTCACAAAATTCAGCTCAGGCCTATGAACGTACCCAGTCCAATCTCACTGCCTAGCCCTATCGCACAACTCAAATCGAAGAAGCCCGTTTTCTATACACACTCGGGGAAGCAGGGGGTGTTTGTGTATTTTACCATAAAGTGCCTTCTATTATATACGTTTTGTTTCTCTCTGGTTAACTGTCATGGAGGAAATATAAGAATGTCGTGTGTTGTGTATATTTTTTGAAAGCTCACGTGTTTGTTACGATTATATTTATTTTTTATTCCTGCGCTGTTGAAATATAGAAAATGACGGTGATCGTGGAGTTTTATTTTGGGTTCTCATTTCTCGACTCCACTGTACTTTAGCGAAGGTGTTTGTGTTTTTGTTTTTCTTAAGCTCAATCTTAAGCTGTTCTGTCTGTCTGCCTGTTTGTCTATACCACAACCACCCATCTCTACCCATCCATCCATCCATCCATGCGCTTGATCCGTTTCTGTCTGCTCTTCCATCCATTATTCCATCGCCGCGAACTTCATGATCGTGAAACCAGTCAACAAGTTGCTTAAGATCGGTAACCTATTTCCCATACAGTTGATGTTTTTTCATCTATTCTGGCTAATATTAGACAAAAATAATTAAGTTAGGAATGATCAATCAAAATGAAGTGGGTTAAGCTATCACAATTAGCTTTACAACTCCCAAAGAACCGTCGTAAGTTACATTTAATTATTTTAATGTAGCTTTTATACTAGTTAACATTAGACAATTTATTCAATCTTTGAATATTTCAAATTAAATTGGTAGGCTATAAAGTATCATGATAACCTATTAGTCCCACAAAAGCTTCATACAAATATTGTCGTGTAAATATAGTTAGAATACCAGAAAGACATCAACAGTACTGAAAGGTTTAAATTCAATATTCCACTCGCTATCCATTCATCCACCACCCTCTCCTATCACCCCAGCCAGTCCACCCAACCATCCACCACCACCCACTCTGCCATCCACATAACTGGTTGAAGGGGACAGTGCTAAGGGGGGTCACTGGCTTTTTTTATCTTTCTCTCCTTTTCTCTTTCCCTGGCTTGTATCCATTCGGCCCCATTCAGCCAACTGTTTTAAGACGTTTATCCCCATCCAGGCGTCGATTTCTTCCTGGCGAGAGATAGCGAGCCAGCATTGTATGGAGAAATCCGGCTTCGGAGACATTTTTCTATCGAAAAATGTACAAATTTAGCTTGCTGTCAAAAAAAATATATATATATATATATATGCTGGCTCGCTACCGCTCGCCAGGAAAATATTGACTCCTGGATGGGGGTAAACGTCTTAAAACAGTAGGCTGAATGGGGCCGAATGGATACAAGCCAAAGAGAGTGAGAGAAAGCGAAAAAAAGCGAGGTGGGCTCCCTTAACTTCTCAATCTCAACTGACTGACACTCCACTTGGACTATGTATCCAAGGTCCTTTACTAATTTATAACAATTTAATTTAATCAATATTTAATAACTTAATTCAACTATTTATTATATACTCAACTTTTTTATTACTATTTTCATAACATGTAGTGAGTCGTCAGTAAATTTATAATTACTAAACACTTAAAATTATTAAGATATAAAACCAATCCTGCTATTTTATATAATTTGCTAAATATTTAGCAAGTGATCAGTACATTTATTATGATATTTTACTCAACACTTGCAATTATTTTCCAAATTATATAGTATTGTACTGAACAGTTAGTGAGTTATCAGTATAATTAATATGATAATTTACTTGAACATTGACAAATATTTGGCTGAATATGATAATTTACTGAACTTTTATACTATTTTGTCCTGTATCTGCTAATAATTTGACAATGTGACTAATGTATACAATGGCTTACTGAAGACTTAGTGACTTAATTGCCATCATGTTTACAATCAAAGCGAGACATATCATCTGACTCTAGCGAACCCTTCTCGGCCAAGAGGAAAGAGATCTTAAGGGCTATAATACATTTGGGATGGAGGAATTTTTTACTTTCTCATAAGTGGTTCCTGCTCAATCATGTCTCCCTTCGTGAACACCCACACAGTTTTAGCTTGCGCACATAAAGAGGAACTTACACAAGGGCGTTTTCCCACGGCTTTTAATCCACAACTTAATTTATTATCGACACTTCTTATATTCTGGCTATTGTTACACGATTTCATGCAGTTTAGGAAGGGTCTCTAGGGATCAAATGGGTAAAAGCTATCCTAATTAACCCTCTTGACTTCCAAAATTCCTTCCTGAACTGAATGAGATCATCTAATGATAGCCAGAACATGGGAAAGAAACGCATCTTCGAAAACTAAAAGCTTCGGGAAAATGTGCTTGTGTAGATCTGTCTTAAATGGCCTACAAGCAAACTAGTGCTCAGAAACACAATATCGTGCACTCCAAGACATTTATCCTGGCCCATTATGAACCCTCGAACAGCAAAACTAACCTCCGAACGAACCTTTGAGATGATTCGGGATTGCTTCGACAACTTAAAGCCACGATTTATGTCCTGTGTGCACCTACATTCATGTATACACAGAAACACTCATGCACACACACACTTTCACACACCCTGTTATTCAAAATGGGATAAATTAACCCCTTGAGGATTATGACACGTTTTTAAGAGTATATTCCGGCTATCATTTGATGATTTTATGCATTTTAGGAAGGTCCTTTCGGAATCTAAGGGGACAGAACCAACTCAGTTATGCCTCTAACTCCCGTAGATCCTTCCTAATCTCAGAATAATCGTCTAATGATAGCCGAAATAAACTGCTATAACGCGTCATAATCCTCAAGGGGTGGACTACATAGCCCATCAAGACGGTATTAGATAGACAATGTTCATGTAGAGATGCTAAGAAATAAACTAGGTAGGGCCAACGAACTTGACAATAATCTTGACCCCCTTAACTCCTTATAACTCAAAATTAATGAAAGCAATCTGGCTGAAATTCCTCTTATTTGGGAAGAGTCCACCAGGAAATGGGTGTGGATATTTACAGCCAGTTTGCTCTAGTCCGTTTTGAGTTACGAAGAGGTCAGGGATCGAGACTATTGTCAAGTTCGTTGGCGCCACCTATACCTTAGCTAACTATAAAGTAGAAATTCAACGTTTCGTCCTCATTCCATTTTCTATATGCCTCAGAGAAGACAGTTGTAGGGCAGACTTTTTATAAAACATTTTGAAAGTTAGAAAATTATAAAAAATAACCATTTGTAGTAGAATTTATATATATATATTCAAGGTTTTTGTGTGTAACCAGAGTGTAAAGACGTTTTTTTGTTTACTTTTGTTTCGTTGTCAGTGTCTTTGTATGACAGTATTTTGACAAGAGAAAAACGAAAACTATATTAGTTTTATAGATTGAAATACTATTGCTAAATAAAAGGGCTTTGTCCAATATAACACTGACTATTTGTTTTGCATCTCTTGGGCCTTTAATCCAGTGCTGGAAGCTGGTGTTCTTAGATATTTAACGCCTTCGGGATTAGGACGCGTTTTGGCTGGGTTTTTTCCTGGCGGTCATGCGACGATTTTAGTCAGATTTGGAAGGACGTATGGTAGAGGGAGTAATAATCTAATATATTAATTTGACTCCCAACACCTCCCAATGAAATTAATGGAAGCATGTGATCCTCCCGAGATCGATATTACCCCTTTGATTCCTCTCGATTCTTCCGAAATCGCCCAATGGTAACCGGAATAAAGTGCCAAAATGCGTGCTCAAGTACCGAAGGGGTTAATTATACAACTAGTCGCAGTTTATAGTCAACTCCACCAAATCTATCAACTTGGCAATTTTTCTAGAAAGTACGACTGACGCTGATGATGGTGTTTGCAGGCTCGGGGATGCAGTTTTTCTTGCCAGTTTGTGAAAAATATGCAAGCTGGTAATAGTCTTGATGACCTAGTCTGGCAAAGAAAATACATATTTCTTGTATATATATATATATATATATATATATATATATATATATATATATAATATAAGTGCTTGGAATACAGTACAAGTATCAATTATTTACTTGATAATCATACAGTATATGAAAAATAAGACACGCTTAAACCTTATTGGAAATTCGTAAATGTTGGAGTTGATAGATTTGGTACAGTTGATATAATTTGAATGAAACAAAAACTAATAACAAGCAGCATAACTAACACTAACCCTAGATTCTATATAGCTATATTATATACTAGGCCTTTCAATGTACAGAAACAGTAACTGACATTTTCTATAAACTCGTGTAAGAAAATAGATTGAAGACGCTGGACATCCTCCTCCCCCATTTTCTATGAATTTATATATTTTCTACCTCAAGATATTTTCCACTCATTGATACTTTTATTAAATTCAACAATTTAATATATATACATGTATATATATATATATATATATATATATATATATTATATACACAAACTTTTTCTAAGCGAAACAACATTTTGCATTATCTTTATTAATCTTCTATAGCATCCCCTTTTTAATGGTATAGTTAAAACAATTCTACTTCATTTTAGTTGTTTATGTAAAGGAACTTTCTCGGCGATCAATTTCTTCAAAATCCTATATATATTTGTTTCAAGTTAATTAACTTATTATTATTATTTTAATAACTGAAGGCCTTCTACCCATCCATTCCGTTTGCTCATTTTGTCTGTTAGTGTTTGGGTTGTCAGAAATTGGGAAAACAAAGGATCATTAGACCATTCTGGCTGCATCTTGTTCTGGAAGTTGATAAAAATATAACAAACTTTGAAAACTGAACATATGAATATAACAAAACTTTGAAAATGGACCAAATGAATATAAGAAAACTTTGAAAACTGAGCATGTGTACAATCCTGAATAAAATGAATGATTAATGAGAAAGCTACAAGTTAGAAAATACTCACAATTACACTTGGGCTCTTGCTAAAATTATCACACTTGAGTCATGTCAAGAAGTTGCTTATATATATATATATATATATATATATATATATATATATATATTTATATATATTTATATATATTTATATATATGTATACAGTATATATAATCACACTTTAGAAAATCCGAAGTAAATTTTCGATTCTTATCACACAAGGTGTCCAGTAACATATCTTGAATGTGGCTCTATCACTTTCAACTTTGGGTGGGACTCTTGTTACAGCCAACTTTGCCTTTTGTCTCGTTCATACACAAATAAAAGTAAATAAATACACAAATAGAAATAAAATAAGGAAATTCAACAAACATTTGGCACATAAGCAAGGAGTCGAACGAGTGTTTGGCTGCAGCTGCTGCATTTGCCGAACATGTGGAACATCTTCAGTCAATTGGCTTAAACCAAACTTATGCACTATATAAATTAGAACAATTGAAACACAAATGGTACATACAAACAGTGATGGTTTTTCTATAAACAAAGCATTATGTGTCCATTTTGTTTACAATCAAGTGGTCATTTATATAGTGTAGAATTTTGGCTCTTATCATTAATGAAGTTGATAGGGAAAATAGAAGCTATACATTGATGTGACTTCCTGCTAATAATGATAATATACAAATAATAATTCAGTTAAAGCGGGTGTTTACTATTGTCATCAGCACCCATTCTCCATATCAGCTGATCTAATAGCGCTCAAATACTATTCAAAGATTCTGACGTTTATACTCTTATTAACCCCCTTGAGGTTTATGACGCGCTTTGCCATTTTATTCTGGTTATCAATAGACGATCTAATACAACTTAGGAAGGATCTGTGGGAGTTAAAAGGGTAAAGACTGACTCAATCAACCCTCTGACTTAAATATCCTTCCAACTCTGAATAAAATCGTCTAATGATAGCCAAAATATACTGCTAAAAGACGTCATTATCCTCAAGGGGTTAGTAGTAAGGTCCACAGTGTCTTAAGGGAAGACGGACCGTTTTTCTGGACCCCCTTCTCCCTAATGTTCAGCCCCACTAGTTTTGAGATTTTAAGACATTGGTTCCATTAGTTTGGGGATTTTATGACCTTTCACCCCATTTCTTTGTCAATATTAGGACCCTTCGTGTCATTTAGGTGTCGCTTTATTTCTGGCGAGCGATAGCGAGCATGTAATTTTAGGAATCGGCCTTCGGCAGGGACATTTCTCTACTGAAAAATGTACAGATCTATCTTGAAGGGGGGTCTAGGGGGTGTTTTTCTAAGCTTCATGGAGTTCTAGCGAGGAAACTTAAAAAATATATGAATAAATTAATTAATACACCAAACAAACAGCCACTGTCCCCTTAAGCTCTTGAAAATTGCCGTGGATCGAACTTCTTGAAATGGATAGAGATGGCCTTTGAGTCGGCCCCGCTTCTGACAACCCAAACTCCAGACCAAATTACCCGAGTTACAAGCCAACCGTCATATTCCGACCAGTTTCTTAACCCCTTGAGTATTATGACGCTTTTTTACTGTTAATTCTGGCTATCATTAGACGATTTTATATAGATTAGGAAGGATTTGTGGGAAGTTGAAGAGTAACGACCATCAGAGTCAACCCTCTGACTTCCATATACCCTTCCTAATCTGATTACAATCGTCTAATAATAGCCAGAAAATACTGTCAACATGCGTTATAATCCTCAAGGAGTTGATAACCACATAATTCCACAAGTTACTCAGACCTATTCTAATCCCTCGATAGCATTCCTGGTCATTAATTGATGTTCTCCGTTTGACATTGATACCTCATTTATATACCAAACCAATTGACCACTTGGGTATAAGGAAGTTGGAGTTGTATAAATCAGTCTTAGGCAGAATCACATGCAAAATTAGGGTTGTAATACATTTAATTAATACATACTAAACAATTCAACAACTTTTTAACCATCAGAAACCTACATCATTACTGTCTGTTTGATATCAATGTTTATGGCTCTCACTTCCTTACAGCCTGAACCTTGCAAGTCGTCAATTAACCACTTGCGAATTTCTGGCTATAAGAAAGTTGGAGCTGTAGACATCAATATTTAGCAGAATAACCGCAGTAATACATAAATAAATAAAATTAAATTCAACCTACTTTCTATCCATTAGAAACTTACATTATTATTGCATTTCTGTTAAATATTGATGTTTATGGCTCCAACTTCCTTATAACCTTAAACTTTAAGGAAGGTCTACAGACATCGATTTTTAGCAGAAATACTAGTATGTATGTAGTACACACATATATTTAATCCATTTTAATATTGTTTTTATCCATCAAACCGCCATTATTTCTGTTAATTATCTATGTCGACAACTAGAACTTCTTATAGCCTGAAACTCGCAAGTGGTCAATACTCAATCAATTCAGTGTTTTATCCCATAATTTAATGTCAATCTATATTTCCTTTGTCAATTTAATCCCCTATCTATCCATCGTCTGTGTTCAATTTACTATTACTTAAAATTAATCTATTTCATTATTGTACCCCTTACTTTTATTATTCTGTGAGTGTGAATAGCATTTTCTAGTTTTTCTTGTTAGTTTACTCTCCTATCTATCCATCTTTTATTGTCTGTGTTCAATTTACCAATACTTAAAATTCTAGGTATTATGTATAAGTCTACTTCTGCCCATATCAATTTAATTATTATATTGATCAGGTCTACTGTTGCCTCTAATCAGTTTATCAAAATACTGTATGATCCATTACTATATCTTAACAATTAATATATTGATCAGGTCTACTGTTGTCTATATCAGTTTGTCAAAATACTATATGATCAATTAACCACTTGCGAGTTTCAGGCTATAAGGAAGTTGGAGGTGTAAGCATCGATATTAAACACAAATACAGTAATTATGTAGGTTTCTGATAGATATATAGTATGTCGAATTTGTTTTTTTATGTATTTGTATATGTACTAAAACCATATTATTGCTGGTTATTCTGCTAGATATCGACGTCTACAGCTCCAACTTCCTTATAGCCTGAAACTCGCAAGTGGTCAATTGCTGTATCTAATTAATCTCTATATCTGATTAGCCCTTCCCCTTTCCCGTTCCTGTGTGGTAGCAATATAGACGACATAACTTAACTATAAACACTTTGAACACAGCGCTTGGCGGCGAGGCGAGGCGGGTCTGTCGGCCAAAGAGTATTATAGAGTCCTTGATTCCTTCCCTGAGTTTTGAAGGGGTTCTTGAAGGCGTGGTGCTCCCTTAACCCAAGAACGGCGAAGGTCCTCAATTGATTCTGTAGTGAGATTTATATTTTCCTAAGTGAAAAAAATCTCACTACAGACTCAATTGAGGACCTTCGCTGTTCCCGGGTTAATCAGGCGTCACATGAGCGCTTTTTCCGGCAATTTTTTCAGGTTCTTGTGGTTTGGCATCTTCTGAATTAAAGTTAAACATTATTTCAGACTCGTAGATCATATACTTTCAGTCTAGGTATCGATTTCAATGCGAAAATATTAAAAACTAGCCCGAGAATAAAACTTGCTCATCGAAAATTGACGAGGAAAAGTGTTCGTGTGACAGCTCCCCAATGCTCACTGATGATAGGTCCAAGTGGAAAACCGTTAGGATGATAACAAGAATAATCCTGAACATTATGGAATCATTTTGAAAAAGAAAGTGCAGTAAAAACTCTAATAAAAAAAAATCGAACTTTATTGAAATAGTAAATGCGATTCAAATACTGATCTTATTAAATACAGTAAAAATGTCTTCAAAATAACAAACATAACTTTTGATAAATAAAGATGTTTTGGAATAGATCTAGAAAATAACCAATACTGACATTCTAAATGGGACTTAAAACGTTCGATCATTTCAGATGTTTTGGAATAGATATACGATCATTCCAATTCTGACATTCTAAATAGGTCTTAAAACGCTCGATAGTTCAAGATGTATTGGAATAAATCTATAAAATATCCAATTCTGACATTCTAAATAGCACTTAAAACGTTCGATAGTTCCATGTTTCCACCGAGGGGAATGTTTAGTGTGTTTAGCGATCAGGCCATGTTAGGTGTTCATAGAAGACGTGTTTAATGTTTAGATGTTTCTATAAGTCCATTAATTATAGTTAGGCCAGAAATCGTAACTCGTAAATTGCTCTGCAGCTCAAACGACTAAGAGTAATCGAGCTATTCTTTCTACCATTTAAAGAGAGTTAGTTTCAATCACTCTGTAACTCAAAAATGACTAAGAGTAATCGAGCTAATCGTTCTACCATTTGAAGAGAGTTAGCCAGGGAATTGGTGCGGACATTTACAACCCATTTGCTCTGGCCCATTTTGAGTTAAAGAAGAGAGGGTCATGATTTCTAGCCTACCTATAATATATGGACTCTATATGTTCGTAGGCTTCGTTAGGGGACATTCCAGTGTTGGCCAATGTTTACAGGAAATGTTAGGGAGAAATGTCCGAATGTTTTGTATACCCATTTGATCAGATGAACACACTATTACCTTATTATAGCTTCCTTTAGACGATTTTACGCAATTTAGGACATATTTTGGGTTCAGATGCATAGTTGAAATAGATGTTAAGGCTCTGAGTGCCAAGTCCTTCCTACAGTGCAAAAATTATGTTTATATGTAGCAAAAATGATGCAAATATATTGTGTTGCAATCGTTTATGCATGTTAATTTGAACACGATAACGGTTGAACACATAATATGCCTATCATTTGTTGTTATATTAGACCACAAACTATAGTGTGCTCTGTAAAAAAATTATGTTCAAATGTAGCCAACATGATACGCTTGAAGCGTTCACTCGTGCTGATTTGAACACGTGAACGATTGAAACACTTATGGCAATAATTTTAGTTTCATTTTAGCACACTTTTACAGCATACGCGCTATAAACTCGTCTAAAGGTGTCTTGAATAACATACAATAAGTAATCTGATTACAGTGGTTTAGTTAATCACATACCGTACTTCCGTTTTCTAGAAGTCTTGCGCAGGTGTCGCGAGTACCATTTAAAAGGTTAATTACTCAAGCTATTTAAATGTTGACATGTTACGTGTTTAGCATTATCTAAGAGTAGTTTTATTTTTGTTTTTTGTTAGTAGATAGTGATTAAATTGAAGGGATTACCAGCAATACCTTAGAGATACTTGAGGGGAGGTTTTTGGCTTTTCTGGACCCCCTTCGCCCTCACGTTTAGCCCCATTAGTTTTGGGATTTTAAGACGTTTGCCCCATTAGTTTGACGATTTTAAAGACTTCGCCCCAATTTCTTTGTCAATATTAAGACTTTCGTGCCATTTAGGTGTCGATTTTAATCTGGCGAGCGATAGCCAACCTGTCATTTGGGAGGAACCGACCTTCGAATATTTTTCTATCGAAAAATGTACAAATTCATCTCGAAAGAGCGTGATTTTTTTTTTTTTTTTTTTTTTTTTTTCTTTTTTAATAGGGGTTCTAGTGAGCAAACTTGAAACCTCCCCTTAAACCATATCACATTATATAGGGCTTTGAATTTTGATATTTGTGATACTATTAACTTAGGAAAAAATATTTTTATTTTGAGCTAAGTATTCCGTTAGAACCGTTATATTTTGAAATTTGAATGACCGAATCCGTTAGGGACCATTATATATTAATATTTGAACGACCGAATCCGTTAATGATCGTTGCAATTTGAAACTAAACCCTTTTAGTACTGGTGATGTCTTTTTATTCGATTTCAGCTACCTTTAGACGATTTTATGAAGCTCAGGAAGGATATATGGTAGCTAAAAGGATTTATTGAGATAGTCTGCAGCCTTTTAATGTATAGACGTCCTTCCTAAGCTGAATAAACTCGTCTAATAGCTACCAGAATACTGTATAATGAAAAAGTTAAGCGAGAGAATCCGTAATAAGCGTTACAATTTGAAACTTTAGCGACAGAATCCGTTAAGGAACATATTACCGTTTGACTCACGAGCGATAGATTTATGTGATGAGCGATACTTTTAGCAACCCAGGGAGCCACCAACGTCAGAACACTCCACATGCACAAACTGTTTCACAATGTTTCGTTTCCTCTTGATTTCTTGCGGATCTTTGGCCGATAGCGTTCTTGTAAAACGTCGTTATTTGTAAGAGGTTTTGTGACCATCCCGCCTTGCCGCCTTCTTAGCGATTTGATTGGTGGAGGCGATTTGAGCTCCTCCATTCCTATTGGCTCCGATTCTGTCCACCAATTTAAATCGTTGGTTTATCATTTCCATCCCAGAGAGAGAATTAAAGAGAGTGAGAGAGAGAGAGAGAGAGAGAGAGAGAGAGAGAGAGAGAGAGAGAGATAGCTATTTTGGGAAACCATATAATTATATATGAATAATTAACGAGTCTGTAAAGTTATTAGTCTTATTATTGGCTTTGTTAAGGGGGCCCACCTCGTTTTTGTTATCTCTCTCTCTCTCTCTCTCTCTCTCTCTCTCTCTCTCTCTCTCTCTGGGTTGTATTAATTCGGCCCCATTCAGCCTACTGTTTTAAGACGTTTATACCCATCCAGGTGTCGATTTTATCCTGACGAGCGGCAGCGAGCCAGCATATTTTTTGCAATGGTTTTGTCAGCAGACTAAATTTGTAAATTTATCGATAGAACAATGTCTCCGGCAAAGCCGGATTTCTTCATACAATGCTGGCTCGCTATCACTCGCCAGGAATAACTCGACACCTGGATGGGGATAAACGTCTTAAAACAGTAGGCTGAATGAGGCCGAATGGATAGAAGCCAGAGAAAGAGAGAAAAGGAGATACAAAAAAGCAGGTGAGCCCCTTAAAGTTATTGGTATTTATGTCGTTCAGTAGAAAATGTAAGCCTTATTTAAAATGTCTAATTATTATTATTATTATTATTATTATTATTATTTAGTCTTCCATATTTTTATATCGATGTTGCTGAATGATAATAAATATGAATATTTTATTAAATTTATACTTTTCCCTTTTTTATTTTAGGTAATTTAGTTGACATTAGCCTGACCAAGTTATTATTATAGCAGTCATAATTATTTTCATTATTTTTATGGCTTGCCATTGTATAATAAAATTCTACCTCACGATGGACTTCTATAGGGAGCCTGAAGTTAGAGAGTGGCCAACCTTTTTCTTTGAACGCCATTGTGGTACCCTTTGAAGATCGTGACGCGTTTTGATAGCTATAGACGATGTTATACAGTTTAGGGAGATCTGTGGGAATTATAAGGGTCAAGGCTGTCTCAGTTAAGGGGAGATGTCCACTTGAGGGATTTTTTTCTTGACTCCTTTCTCCCTCATGTTTAGCCCCGTTGCTTTTCTAATTTTAAGACGTTTGCCCCATTATTTTGATGATTTTAAGTACTTTCAACCCATTTCTGTCAATTTTAAGACCTTTCGTGTCATTTAGGTGTCGATTTTATCCTGGCGAGCGATAGCGAGCCTGTAATTTAAGAGGATCCGGCTTTCAGCCGGGACATTTTTCTACCGAAAAATGTAAAAATTTATCTTGAAAGAGGCTCAAGGGGGTGTAATCTTAAGCTTGAAGGATATCTAGGGACCAAACTAAAAACCTCCCCTTAACCCTCTGACTTCCATATACTCTTCCCAATACGAATAACATCGTATAATTGCCAGAAAACGTCATCGTATCTTCTATGGGCTAAACAACAGGGCTTCATATATATATATATATATATATATATATCCCAAGACTAAACTATATATCCTGTATCAATAATCGTGAATATTATATATGGGTATTAGGATATTTAACCACTTCTGTACCGGTGACGTCCTATTCATTATATTCTGGCAACTATTAGACGATTTTCTTTGGTTTAGGAAAGACGTCTACCATTTAAAAGGCTAAAGTCTATCTCGAGCCTTTTAGCTACCACTGATCCTTCCTAAAACTGAGTAAAACGTTTAATATGACGTAAAGAACGTCACCTGTACTGAAGGGGTTAAAAGTAAACGGGAGATGATCTACCAATGGTTCCAAGATGGCGGAGGTTGGCCGATCTCTGTTACTATAGGGTCTCTAGATGCCTACTCCTGCAGTACCTTTACTTTGGCTTCTGACTGTACCGCGCTGTAAGAAATCGAGGGTATAAAAAAGGTTTACTAAGTCGTTATAGGTAGCGCCAACGAACTTGACAGTTTTCTTGGCCCCTTAACTTCTCATAACTCAAAATTAATGAAAGCAATCGAGCTGACATTTCTATCATTAGGGAAGAGCCCACCAGGAAATAGGTGTGGATATTTACAGCCAGTTTGCTCTAGCCCCTTATGAAGTTGGTTGGCGCTCCCTACAGTACAGGTATATGGATAGTGGGTTTACCTGTCCATACTTACCTTAGATGGGTTTATGACTACCGATATACCTCTGTAAGGGGGGATTATTATCAACACTTTAATTTCCCTTTTTCATACCCATAGCTATTATTAATGAACACTACTTTTGAGTCTTTACTTAAGGGGAGGTTTCTAGTTTGTTTCCTACTCCTCCAGCAATCTTAAAATTTCACCCCCTTGACCCCCTTTCAAGATAAATTTGTACATTTTTCGGTAGAAAAATGTCCCGGCCGAAGGCCGATTACTCTTAAATTACTGGCTCGCTATCGCTCGCCAGGATAAAATCGACACCTAAATGGCACGAAAGGTCTTAAAATTGACAGAATGGGGCGGATATTCTTAAAAATCACCAAACTAATGGGGCAAACGTCTTAAAATCTCAAAAGCAATGGGGCTAGACATGAGGGAGAAAGGGGTCAAGTAAAAAGTCCCTCAAGTGGAAATCTCCCCTTAAGTATATTTTGGGCTATCTATCTATCTATCTATTTATATATTTATTTATTTATTTATTTTTCCTTGGGTCTATTTTTAATTTAGTTTATGTAGCATTTATCGTTCACATCTTGTTTTGTCTTTTGTTTTCGGCGTTTCTATTATTTTCGTTGTGTTAGCCAAGCTGTTCCTTTTTTACTTTTGTGTTTTCATTTGGTGGTGGTTGTGGCGAGTCTCTCCTGCCGATACAGACAAATGTTAACTCTATATTTTCGATAAATAAATAAAAAAAAAAATATCCAAGTTACCCCTGGGTCTTTTACTGCAACCTAATTCCTCCCTCCCCATGGTAATGAAAATGGAATATGTGGAAAATTAAGAATACTTTAATTATTTATGTGTTTGCAATTGCATATATTGAGGATAAACTTAAGTATATGGTATTGATGCATGATCAAGAATGAGAAAAGCATAGGGAACAAAAGTGAAAAAGGAAAATGTGGAAATTGAAGCTGTGTTGATTTATTCATTGTGCTCTTAATTATATATATCCTGGTTGTTTGAGATTGATTCATGATAAATTATTAAGAACTATAACCTACACGACGGAGAATTAGTTAACTTAAACAGTTAAGATGTATCGAATTAATTACGTCTTGCTTTCCTTTTTTTGTTATTGAGAAAACTGTATTATTTGTGATGGATGTATGATAAAGAATTGTAAATATAAGAATGGTGAACAGAGACAAATATGCTTGATCTTACAAACCAATGAAGAAAAGATAAAAGATACATTTGACATTTAGCTCTCTCTCTCTCTCTCTCTCTCTCTCTCTCTCTCTCTCTCGC
>JAGKTK010019007.1:751-20840 GCA_018397895.1 Paralithodes camtschaticus
AAGCAATTTGCCCTATCTCATTTGTTTGTTCAACTTTACACGAGAATATTAAAAGTTATAAGAGTTCTGACACTTGTTATCATTAAAAACCTTTCCAAACTTAATTAATTGAACACTTTTCGGCAATACGCTCTGCATCACATTCCCCTTCAATGTTAACATTTACGTAATATTTATTGTTCTTAACCTTTCGTACCTCTTTCCAGAAAACACTATTATTTTTATTGCACAATGATTCAGCTAACCTTTCATTCTTAATGTTTTCATAATTTGTTTTAATATATATCTTAAAGCTTTCTCCTTGCTTCCTTCATATTCTCAAGTTCACTACCTTCATTAGGACATCCTAACATTTTCCAGATCAAAAATGTTTCTCTTGCTATTTTGTGCAAATGGGACACATGATCATTCCAACCAGGTTGCACAGGAGGTTTTCTTTTATTTCTAAGCTGAAAATCACTTATACATTATTGCACAATAATATTATACAGTATATATCACTAATTTCCTGAATATGCTTTACAGCTTTGCAATAGTAAGTAGTATATACATTCTAAACATGTAAAATGCATTAATTCTAACTGTCCTATATAATTATCTAGTTACCTTCTATTTATAGTCTTCAACAATATCATTAGATTTAAATACTGACCACTTAACATACTGGACAGCATGCTCTTCCTCATTTATTACATCACAAACACTCCACATTTACCTTAAAAGCAACAGAGAAATGCTACCTAACTATAATGTTACTAACCCTTTCAGGCATTTATGACGCAGAGGTTGCCAGATTAGCAATAAGAAATAGAGTTATCTCACTCTTATAATTACCTCTCCAAAATTAGTTTTCTGCCCACAGCTAACTCAAAGACAGCTGCAGAGGTTGAAGTAACTAAACTAAAGGTTCCTAAATACCCCTGATGGTAACAAAGGCTTTAAAGTATCCCCAATAGGCTCAAAATCGCGTCATATGTTGGAGATGGTTAATAAGTTCTTTCATAGGCTTAACAACTAATATGTGATCTAACCAACTAACATTATTTCTACTTGGACTTAAATATGTAAATGTGTTATAAGTCAACACTGCATCGCTAACCCAAATGTCATTATTGATCGTAAATGTTTGCAGCTCTTGCCAAAATCTACCTTTCCTAATATCTGCATTAAAATCGCCACCAATGAATGTATTAGTGATATTTTGTTCTTCAATTACATTTTCCAAAATGGCAATTGAATGTCTATACTCATCAATCGAATTATCATTTTGCTTGTCACACGGTAAATACACATTTACAATTAAATATTTTTGATCACCAGCAGACAAAACTAGTGGTATAATTCTATCATTAAAATACAATGGATTAATCATGGGTCTTAAACTCTTTTTCCACAAAATTGCTACGCCTGTTGATGGTTGACCTTCTACAGTATAGTGCCTTCACACGTCCTATCATATATATATATATATATATATATATATATATATATAGATAGATGAAGAGAAGTATGAGAGCAACCACCGAATACATTTTAGAGTTTATCTCATGTCATCCAATTCATCAGGATCGTAGTTATCAATGATCACATTAGTCGTCTCCAAAAGTGGCACATTTGTAAATAATTATTTTACATCAAAACTCGCCATGACACAATGACATCATGTCAGGTAACTCCATGGACTGAAACTCTTTTCTTTCCTCAAAATTCATAATTAAACCTAAAATGTATAATGTTCCTAAATTAAAGCACTATATTAATATCTCAGTTTACGGTAAACATAGTTATGAACTTAGAAAACAGCTGAACAAAATTATGCGTACTGGCTTCCCTGGGATTGATTTTCGGATCCTTTTTGTTAACGAAATAAACGTAATATAATTTTTCAAAATTTGAAGTTCGTCTTCCCAACTCTAAATGTTCAAACATCGTACAGTATATAAATTTGATTGTCCTCACTGCCCAGTGGGGTATATTGGATGTTCTTCACGATCATTCCAATGCAAGATGTTCGAACATATGGTGAGAGTATCAGAACATGCTAGTTTGCACATTTTCCATACCCATTCTTATCCTTTTCCTAATTATATTAACCCTTTGAGTACCAGCGACGTGTGTTATATTTTATTCTAGTTATAATAAGACGATAGTATACAGCTATGGAACGATCTGCGGTAGTTGAAGGGGTTGGTTGAGATAGTTTGAAGCCTTACCATTGCTAATGGTCTTTCCTAAGCTGAATAAAATCGTCCAATAGTTGCCAGATTACAATGAAAAGGATGTCCCTGGTACTGAATGGGTTAAGGAGAAGGGAAATCCTACTCGGAGAATATATTTCAATTCAAGCAGTAGCCGCAGATCCATATTCCAGGAAACCATACAGGAATTTTTACAAGAATCCCCACGCACCTCGGCTTATAGAGATTTAATTTTAATTCTCGCCCAGCCAAACACGACAGTAATTAATATCAAGTATATCTCACAAATACATGTGAGCTAATAAATGATCAAATACTCCCAGCCGGGATCGAACCTCCGACATTCAGAACGAGTGTCCAAGCTTTTAATCCACTACACCACTCTGTGATAAAGGAATTTAAGCCTTTTCCTTTTTCCGTGCATCCCCTATCAAGAAATTTGTGACGCCGTGTGACGCCCCGGTGCCGCAGCATTATTTTTCATGTCGTAACGAGGCCGCCGACTCACGCAGCCCCCCATGGTGACCTACCTTACACCGGCATGTTACGGCGAATGACCGGCTGCGTTGTTACGTTTGTCGCATAACAGCCGCCGCCACTCTGTGACGCCGTCCTGCATTCGTTATATCCATCGCCATGACCTCACAATCTCCGACCCAAGCTTATTCGAGATGAGCATGTCATTTTTTTTCAACTCCTGGGCTGACCCGCTCCGACCTGTACCGCGCTCCTACGTGAGTTGCTCTCTATTTCCGATGCGCGCAGCATTAGGTGCCGATCTCGTTAAAACCACTAAATCGTGGTGCGTCGGCACTTAAATTGGCATAGTGTGACAGGCCCTTTAGAGCCAACCAAAGTCCCATGTAACTGCTATTATCAAGATATTATTATGTAAGTTGCAAAATGATTGTAGGCATATTAGCTCACTTTAGGCCTGCTGGAAATTATTTAACATGGAAGAGCCCATTACAGTGATGCGGGGGAGGACACTATATACAACTTTCAATACCTCTTAAACGGTTGAGATTTATAATTTTTGTTATAGAACATTTTATGCTTAGAATCACCTGAGTGAGGAACTACATGAACGAAGGCGGTGCTGGTTGGGGGGAGGGGCGTCGACTGACTGGGGACAGAGGTGCATGGGGGCGGTTCGTTCGTGGCCACCCCTTCGGGGATCACGGCGTCAGGCAATAGATAGATAGATAGAGAATCACCTGTATAATGATATCCTGAAGTTTGGCAGGTCTATTTTAGGACACCCTGTATATACTATATATATTCAGTATATATTCCAGTTGTCCCTTCCAGTTACTCACGTACAACTGAATTATATAGTTAGCTTGCAATCTTAATGTGAGGTTATGCAATGCCATGACCAAATATTATTATATTGGCGAAGTAATAATATTCAAACTAAACGTCATATACATGAAGACTAAACAGTAAGAGAATATCATGTCTATTGCTGTTTAGATTTCCTATGTATGGCGTATAGTTTAGACTTACTGAGGTGTGGTTAGTTTTATTATGCATATACTATTTGTTTTTTGGTGTTAATTCGAACGTTTTGGTGCCAATTCTAATTAAATATAATTCATTGAATAATTAGTAGGTCTTATATTATTTTTTATGGCTTTGATATTTAACTTAGTTTTTTGGATCCACTATAATTTAATTTACGCATTTTCATTGTTAGCTAAAAAATGTATTCAGTAATGAATGTCACATCAGTGAGGCTTTATACAATGTGTTCAAATTAATATACTCTTATAATGTGTACCACATTGATACAATTACTTGTTCTATTGCTTGTTATGATATATAATTATCGGAAAGGCATTTAATTTACACGAAGCAAAGCATTTCGTTGTTAACCGAGTGGTAAACCTGTGGAATAAACTGCCAAACGACCCAGTCCAATTACTGAACGAAACACATCTCGCCTCACATCCCGATTGACTGCGGTTGTAATTGACCAATGCATTTAAATACTATTTTCCCCAACAGGAATTCATTCCTTACCATTCACCATTGGACCTAGAGCGCATTAGTATATCTATTTTTGCTTGTTTTAACCTTTAATCCTATGTATTTTTGCACATGGAAATAACAGATAGAATTATGCCCAGCCACATAACTTATATAAACACTGGCTAAGGTATCACCAGTTCCAGGGTCCTATTACGGTCCTCCTTACAGGGAAAGGAAGTTTGTTTACTTGTTCCCAACTGATCCAAAGTGAGCTAATATATCTATAATCGTTTTGTAACTTACAGAATTACAGTATCTATATAATAACATGGTCAAATAATTGCAGTTAGATGGAGGTGTGATAGGCACTAGGACAGCAAGGCCAGCCTTATGGGGAAATACTGAAGAAAATACAATTTTCAACAAGCAATATCTCTATACCGGTCGAGATTTGGAATATTTATTATAGAACATTTTAGGCGTAGAATACCTTGTTCTATCAAATCCTAAAGTTATGCCCTTTCCTCCTGGGACACCCTATATATATATATATATATATATATATATATATATATATAAAGTTTTTGAAACTATTCTTGCTTCCAAATTTCTTAAGCATTTCTCTTCTCATAATCTGCTCTCAGATCGCCAGTATGGCATCCTTTTAAGGGGCGCTCTACTGGTGATCCTCTTTCATATTTTACTAACTCTTGGTAATCCTCCTTTCGGGACTTCGGTGAGACCTTTTCTATTGCACTAGACATATCGAAGGCCTTCGATAGAGTCTGGCACAAATCTTTAATTTCTAAACTACCCTCCGTCGGTTTCTATCCCTCCATCTGTGCCTTTGTCTCTAATTTCCTTTCCTGCCATTCCATAGCTGCGGTTGTGGACGGCCATTGCTCACTTCCTCATCGTACCAACTCCGTGTTCCTCAGGGCTCTGTCCTATCTCCTATTTTATTTCTAATTTTCATATATGATCTTCTCAACTGTACCTGCAGTCCCATCCATTCATACGCAGATGACTTTACCTTGCACTACTCAATTAGTTTTCCAGAACGCCCCAGCCAGCAATCCCTCAAAGACAAACGTAATGAGGCCAAAGAACACTTATCTGCTGATCTAACTACTACCTGTATTTCCAATTGGGGAAGAGAAAACCTTTTTGCCTTTAATGCTTCCAAAACCCAATGTATCCATATATCTACCCGTCCGGAACTCCTAGTAGAATATTCTTCAACAATACAAAAATCAATTCTTCATCTTCTCTCAATATTCTTGGTGTCTCTTTGTCTTCTGCTCTCACTTGGAAGAACCTTATTACCAGTCTTGCTAGGGCAGCCTCCCAGAAGCTGGTGTGTTCAACCGCCTCAATGGGTTCTTTACCATTGCACAGCTTCTTGCTCTGTACAGGGGCACAGTGCGTCCTTGTATTGAGTATTGTTCGCATGTGTGGGGAGGATCCTCTCACACCGCACTCCTAGACAAAGTAGAAAGGAAGGCCTTTCGTATCATTAATTCCCGCCCACTCACCAACTCTCTGCAAACTCTCTCTATTTGCCGCAATGTTGCATCTCTCTCGCTATTCTATCGCTACTACAATAATCAGTGCTCCTCAGAGCTCTCTCAGTGTATACCACCTCCTCAACGTACGGTACGTGGTACCCATCTTGCAACACAATCCCACCCCTACACTGTGCAACTCTCCAACCCAAGAGTGAAACGTTACTCTCAGTCTTTCTTCTGTTCAACAGATGAGCTCGGGAACTCTCTCCCAGCATCAGTCTTTCCCTCCACTTATGGCTTAAATTGCTTCAAACTCCGTGTGTCTATGCATTTTAGCTCGAACGTCCCTTGATTTTGGCCCTGGCACTCTTTAAACTAAACTGTAAAGGCTATCAGCTTATGCCCGAAAGGGAGTAGTTGGAATATAGAGGACAACAAATATTAGTTTCATATAATTACTTACATTTGCATAACACTGTATATTGATAAATAAGAATACTTTCAGAGCCACTTTTGAACATCATTATCTTGCTTCATTATTTTATTATAAACAAAATTATTATCCATTGAACTATGAATACAATGTTCTCTAAATTTGTAGATGATACATAATCCTCAGAATTTATAGCTTATACTTTACAATTTAGGAGTCAGAATCATTACACCTTACATGATTTTATAGCTAACCCAAAACAGTAAATTTATCTTCAAATAGGCTTCCGAGACGACCTCCCTTTGGAAACTAAATTCACTTGTAATAGAATACTATAATATAACTGACTTCTTGATTTGACATACCTATTTAAATTAGTATAAGACAACTAATACACATACCGTCACTGTTACAGTACACGTCATTTGTTAACGTAAGGGATCGCAAAGTGTTATTCAACCTTCTATTCCGTGATGAACATAAACCCCAGGCTAGTTAACCTCTTCTGTACAGGCGAAGTCTTCTTAAATTTATTTTAGCTACATTTAGATGATTGTAATGAAGCTTAGAAAGGATGTATAGTAGCTAAAATAATTAATTGAGATAGTCTGTAGCCTTATAATTGGTAGATATCCTTCCTAAACTGAATATAATGAAAAGGAAATCACCGGTACAGAAATGGTTAAAGCCTCGTTGGACGTGGCCAGCAGGATATAAAGTTAAGGCAAAGTTTCAGCTTAACCAACATTAATCTTCAACTTTCACGTGTTCAAGTTAATTCTCCCTGTGCCATCATGTCATGGTTGGAATTTCATAAGGATAAAGTTGTATATCTGTGCATGTAAATATATTAAATAATACATATTTTATTCAATTACTAATATTTACTTTATTAGCTATAATAAACTTTATGTGTTTGCTATTTGTTATCATACATCTTTTATATACCCTAGAATTCTAGATTATAAAATTATGTATGCTGTTTCCCCACAGTCAGCTAAAATATATTAATTAAAATATGTAACTTAATTTTGATTCAAAGACATGTTGAAGTGATGGATGAAAATATATATACAGTCCTAATATAAATCTGAAATGTATAAATTATATCTTCAAGATCGGCAGATAAATCCAATCCTAAGCAAATATAGATAAGAATAGATAATAATGCATGATGACCAAGGTATTATAATGTGAAATTTAAATCCTTCACTATCTTTTTATTCTGAGCTCAAATGGCCGATATAGCTCGAAAACACGTATTTACCATGTTTTCGGGCAAAATCGTAAATGTAGCCTAAATGTGACCAAAATGGACATTTTCGAGCTAAAGAGGTTCCAAATGATGAAACACATGGCTATGGACTGTTTTAGCTCATTCAGGGCCAAAATTCACCGAGATAGCTCACGAACTCTAATTTCGGCTGTATTCCGGGGAAATCGTTAAAATGGGCAAAACCCGACCTAAATCGACATGTTTCACCAAAAGCACCTCCAAATAGTGAAACACGTGGTTTGGGAGCGTTTTATCCCATTCCGAGCTCAAACGGCCGATATAGCTCGAAAACACGCTGTTTTCGGGCAAATTCGTAAATTTAGCCCAAATTTGACCAAAATGCACATTTTCGAGCCAAACTGGTTCCAAATGATGAAACACATGGTTATGGACCGTTTTAGCTCATTCTGGGCCAAATTCGCCGAGATAGCTCAAAAACACTCATTGCGGTTGTTTTCCGGTGAAACCGTTAAAATGGGCAAAAACCGAACTAAATCCACGTTTTTCACCAAAAGTACCCCCAAATAAGTAACCACGTGTTTTGGGAGCGTTTCATCCCATTCTAAACTCATATGACCGAGATAGCTCAAAAACACGTATTTAGGCTGTTTTCGGGCAAAATCGTAAATGTAGCCTAAATGTGGCCAACATGGACATAATGTAAATGCTATCGCTACTATAATAATCAGTGTTCCTCAGAGCTATCCCAGTGCATACCACCTCCTTTACGTAGGGCACGTGGTACCCGTCTTGCAACTCAATCCCACCCCTACTCTGTGCAACTCTCCAACCCAAGAGTGAAACGTTACTCTCAAACTTTCTTCTACTCAACAGCTGAGCTCTGGAACTCTCCTAGAATCAGTTTTTCCCGCTTCCTATGGCTTAAATTGCTTCAAACTCCGTGTGTCCAGGCATTTTGGCTCGAACGTCCCTTGATTTTGGCCCTGTCACTCTTTCAACTATGGGGGAGGCACTCGCTATAGGCAGTTATGCCTTTTGCCTCCCTCAAGCACATAGAAAAAAGAAAACAAAATCGTAAATGTAGCCTAAATTTGACCAAAATGGACATAAATGAAACACGTGTTTTGGGAGCGTTTTCACCCCAAATGGCCGAGATAGCTCAAAACACGTATTTAGGCTGTTTTCTGGCGAAATAGTAAATTTAGCCTAAATGTGACCATATTGGACATTTTCGAGCCAAAGTGGTTCGAAATGATGAAACACATGGTTATCGACCGTTTTAGCTCATTCTGTCTGGGCCAAATTCGCCGAGATAGATAAAAAACACTCATTTCGGCTGTTTTCCGGTGAAATCTTTAAAATGGCCAAAAACCCACCTAAATCGAAATGTTTCACCAAAAGTACCCCCAAATAATGAAACACCTGTTTTGATAGCGTTTCATTCCATTCTGAGCTCTAATGGCTGAGATAGCTCAAAAACACAAATTTAATCTGTTTCTGGGCAAAATCGTAAGTGTAGCCTAAATGTGACCAACATGTAAATGTTCGAGCCAAAGTGGTTCAAAATGATGAAACACATGGCTATTGACCGTTTTAGCTCATTCTAGGCCAAATTCGCCGAGATTGCTCAAAAACACTCATTTCGGCTGTTTTCCGGTGAAATCGTAAAAATGGCCAAAAACCGACC
The DNA here is from genome assembly GCA_018397895.1 of Paralithodes camtschaticus. Taxonomy (NCBI): domain Eukaryota; kingdom Metazoa; phylum Arthropoda; class Malacostraca; order Decapoda; family Lithodidae; genus Paralithodes; species Paralithodes camtschaticus. The sequence continues at coordinate 9,789 of JAGKTK010019007.1, forward strand.
TAAATCGAATGTTTTCACCAAAAGTACCCCCAAATAGTGAAACACGTGTTTGGGAGCGTTTTATCCCATTCTGAGCTCAAATGGCTGAGATAGCTCAAAAACACGTATTTACCCTGTTTTCGGGCAAAATCGTATATTTAACCTAAATGTGACAACAATTGAAATTTTCGAGCCAAAATGGTTCCAAATGAAGAAACACCTGGTTATAGACCGTTTTAGCTCATTTTGGGCCAAATTCACCAAGATAGCTCAGAAACACTAATTTCGGCTGGTTTTTATCGGCGATATCGTTAAAATGGGCAACAACCGACCTAAATTGACGTTTTTCTCCAAAAGTAACCCCAAATAGTGAAACACGTGTTATGGGAGCGATTTATCCCCATATGGCCGAGATAGCTCATACACACGTTTATAGGCTCTTTTCTGGATTTTTTTTAAATTTAGCCTATCTGTGACCAAATTGGAAATTTTCGAGCCAAAGTGGTTCCAAATGATGAAACACGTGGTTGTGGACCGTGTTAGCTCATTCTGGGCCAAATTCGCCGAGATAGCTCAAAAACACTCATTTCGACTGTTTTACGGTGAAATCGTTAAAATAGCCAAAACCCGACCTAAATCGAAATTTTTCACCAAAAGTACCCCCAAATAGTGAAACACGTGTTTTGGGAGCGTGTTATCCCATTCTGCGCTCAAATGGCTGTGATAGCTCATAAACACGTATTTAGGCTGTTTCCGTGCAAAATCGTAAATTTAGCCTAAGTGTGACCAAAATGGACATTTTCTAGCCAAAGTGGTTGCAAATTATGAAACACATGGTTATGGGCCATTTTAGCTCATTCTGGGCCAAATTCGCCGAGATAGCTCAAAAACACTCATTGCGGCTGTTTTCCGGTGACACCGTTAAAATAGGCAAAAACGAACTAAATCGAAGTTTTTCACCAAATGTACCCCCAAATATTGAAACACGTGTTTTGGGAGCGTTTTATCCCATTCTAAACTCATATGACCGAGATAACTCAAAAACACGTATTTAGGCTGTTTTCGGGCAAAATCGTAAATGTAGCCTAAATTTGACCATAACGGACAAAATGTAAATGCAAAATCGTAAATGTAGCCTAAATTTGACCAAAATGGACATAAATGAAACACGTGTTTTTGGAGCGTTTTTACCCCAAATGGCCGAGATAGCTCAAAACACGTATTTAGGCTGTTTTCTGGCAAAATCGTAAATTTAGCCTAAATGTGACCATATTGGACATTTTCGAGCCAAAGTGGTTCCAAATGATGAAACACATGGTTATGGACCGTTGTATCTCATTCTGTCTGGGCCAAATTCGCCGAGATAGGATCTGATGCATAGGTGGACCACAAACCAGCTGTGCCGCACGTCGTACTTGAGCTCTATAACCCCCTTTTCGGCAGCGATCAATTCGCCGTAGAGACGAGCATCGTCTAGTGCCGTGTACTTAAGGACCCGCCTATTGGTGACAATACGGAACAGACGCACGTTGGCCTCTCTCAACGATCTAACGTACTCGTGCGCCTCCATTGGGGTAATAGCGGGTATTGGCGAGTATGGTTTGTTCTCGGTGGCCCGCGATGACGGGGACGGTCTTCAGTTGCCAGGGTGTCAATTTGGGCAGAGCTGCATGAAACTTTCCCCCAATTCCTGCCAAAGGAAACATGTGTCTACCAGCTGGTGAAATTTCAAATATGTAATTGACAGTATCTGATATTTTCAGCATAGGTCACATCTTTGGGAAAGGTTACATTTCCTTTATTCCTGTTGGTCCTCTCATCGCGGTTCTTGGTGAAGGACTTGACGAAACTGACAAAATCCGGTAGACTGGTGGTGTGAGCCGAAACTATATCCACCACATGCTAGGTTCTATTCTCTACTGTGTAAGGGGAGTACGGAGAGGGGTTCTGGAGAGCGTTAGCACTGGGCGTCCTTCCGTCCCATTTCCAGTTTTCCCCCAAATACGAGTCGAGCAACTCGCGAGAACTTAGGGAAGAACCTTTCTCGGGGTAGCCTTTTCTCATTTCCTTGTCGAAAGAGGAAAATGGTTTCACTATGACCCTATATTTCGAATCCCCTAAAAATGCGATCGACGTGGATGGCATAAGAATGTCCCGAACGTCAAAACCTCCTATAAGGAGAGCCATGCCTTGGTTGAACAGGTTGCAGTCATCCTCTACGATTGCCGCCAGGTCCCTCTTAATCTTTTTGGAGGCAGTCAGGCCCGAATATTCAATCATGTGACTCAAGGGCAAGTTACAGAACGAGTGATCCCCGCTGTCTCTGAGAATTTCAAAGCGTGACGCATCCAAATCTTGGGCTCCCAGAGTCTTGCAACCCCGGAAAAACAAAACGCGACTCGACAGTGCTCCGTCGTTGGCTACCCCTTTGGGCCAACGAGTGCAACGCATTAACAGATGCCGTGTCATGACGTAAGCCAGGTTTAGTACAGCCTCCACTTTATTGGGCGCAGACATCAACCTCAGAGTGTAGGCGATGGGTTCATGGAGGTATTGTTCAGTTAACGTGTTAGCTGCCAGGTTCACGGCGCTTGATTCTAGAATGTACTCGACAGTTACGGTACCGTCAACCAAGTCGTGGATATCCCAGTCGTCAGAGACATTGGTAATGTTCGCCGGTTCCGCTAGTTCAGAAGAGGAGGTCTTCACTAACGGGTGGTTGTAAAGAACGTTGGCCTCCAAAAGGGAATCAAATAATCTCCTGGCACAGTCGCAAAAACACTTGCCTTTTGGGAGAGTGATTCCCGTGGCATTTCTGAACAGGCCTGTATCGACAATGCCCCCCTTTAATCGTCTACCACGCCCTTCCTTCTCATCATAAATAGATCAGCAACATTTCCAAGCGGCGTTCATAAGAACCGCCAAGGTGTAAACCACGAGGTTGCCAGCATTGGCTCCCACGAATCTCATCTGACGTCGACTCGCGGTTCCTCCTACGCCGCCGCTGCCATTAATAATCTCGCGAGAGGATGGCGAGGAAAAGGGAGAAGTGGCAGAGGAGGAGGAGGAGGATGAGAAAGATAACTTTGGCCCTGACGTGAGACACAAAACATCCCTCAGTTTCTGAAAAGCGTCGGGGCCTGTCCACCGAATATCCATTAATCTTATGCCTCCATACTGCATTGACGCCTATCGTTCGAAAGGCGTTCCTCAAGCAGAGAGGTGATGCTATCCATAAAGTTGTAGAATGAAGCATCCCTTATGGTGAATTGAGAAGGCATTGGCTCTTCTTGTCATCACCAGTCTCACTTGTGTTTCTTCTCTTCCTTGTTTGGGGTACCTCCGAAGGATGATTCCTTCCATGATATGGCATTTCTCAATTCTTTGACACCGTCAGAGTTCCACCACGAATTGTTGAGTTCGGAATAGAACAGACTGGTGGTACATATTCTATTAGTTAATAGTTTTAACTCGCTTCCTGGTGTCGGGGGTCTGATTACACCACGATTAGCTTTACCCTCTATGTTATCTAACACCACGTATCCCTTTATACGTTCAGAGTCCGAAGTGCTGTTAATGGTATGCAGAATGCTCTCTATGACGGTTGCGGCCGCGTCCAAAGCCTCAGTCTCACGATTGCACATGCCTACCAAAAATAACGTCTTTTCAGGTTTTAAATTTTTCAGCAGACAAATACATTTGCTAAATATTCTTTTACGGGTTTGCACCTGGCACTCGGAGTTTGTTCGAATAGGAGGGGGAACATTCTACACCCACATAAACTATTGTGTCATCAAACAATTCACTGGTCCCACCCATTGCAAAAAGTACAATATTGATTTGCCGCTTCGAGGTTGTATACGGCCCTGTATTCAGAGCCCTCGGTATCTCGTTTCATAACACCTAAGACGATTTTTCATATAAATAAATACATCTATGTGGAAAGTTACAAACTGTATTTTATTTGGGAAAATGTACATATAAGTATGAGACCTCGTCGGTTAACCGACGGACCTCTCCACAATGGCAATATCAAAGTTTTTTTCCATTGTAACGATTGATCTTTTGATCAGTTGCCAATGGAGATGACATCAAGTTTATTTAGAATATCGTTACCATTATTGTGTGTTGGAGAGTCGTTATCACGATATAATGGCAGACCAAATATTTGGTGACGGAGCGCCTGTTACAGCCACGACATTTGTCCAGACCCTTTCATGTTGGGACGATACTTAGAAGTACTATTAAAGGTTGTTGTGTGATTTAACCCATAAGAGTTTTGAAGATTATCTTCATCTTCCGTATACAGGTTTTGAACTTTATTTTCATCTCCTGGCAACGTCGAAGCATTTTTGATTAGGTCTAAGAAATGGTCGTTGGAAAGGCGTGCCATGTGAGTGGCGGCCCCCAGTCCAATGTGTGTACAGAGGTGATACAGGTTCCTCATGAGATGCATCCAAAGTTTATAATGGTTCGGAAGCGAGGAGGGGTTGTTGTTCGCCCGACGACCATCGCCGATTTCTACAATTTCGAGGGTTATGGCAAACACGACTGATAGGGCCACCAGGTTTGCAAGTTGAGACCTGACCAAATCTTCCAGCCTCGTAGACATTGCTACTATCAGTGCATTCTCTATCGTGGCTTCAGGATCACGGTGGTTGTTGCCCCGTCTTCCTTCGCTCATTCGTATCTCGCTCAGATACTTCTTCGAAATGTTTAAAACTACAAATGTGCTTAAGGTGGTTATACAGTTATCTCCCATGGCACAGGAAAGGTCACCCCTTACACTGTCGAGCTGAATATCTTTCAGTAGATGGCTGTACGACATGTTGGGCTTGTCGTAAATGAGTCGGGTGATGGCTTTCTGCAGGGCGTCCGCTATGAACTCTTTAAGCTTCTCTAATGTGTTAAAATCAACACCAACAGGGTTTCTTTTTCGCACTCTTGGACATCGACGAGGAGTCTAGTTGTCTCACATACTTCTCTACAACTGAGACCGAGCCTGCAACTATGGTGGTGATCCTGCAGCCAGTTGAGTCAAGATTTCTGTGTCCACCCCAGCTGTGTTTGCTGTGGTCAGGACTTGCGACTTTCCTCTTTTTCCCTCTGCTCTTTCCCCTCGCTCGTTGGAGAGATTTACCCTAGACTGTAAAGTCTCTTGGTTCTTGTCTTGATCTCCAATATTAGGAAATAATATAAGGGACATGGCCACGTCTGTTTTCATCGCTTCAGAATTGGCCAACACAGATTTAGTGACACTGTCCTTGTAAGCCTCTTCCAGTATTTTCTGCCATTTTAGAGCATCTTCCATCATTGTCCTTTGCTGTCTGCCGGTTTTCTCTCCCGCACAATCTTCCTGACGGTATAGTATGCTGGGTAACATTGAAGGACCATTCCCCTCGTATCTCTCACCGCCTCCATCACTGGCACCACCGCCGGAAGATAGGTCAATAATGGCCAGAATCCTACTTCTTATATCCGTTTGCTCTCCAAATGGAGACACTTTATTGACGAAATCCTCGTGGGTAACTTCCTCGTTCCCCTTTCCTTTTAGGTAAATTTTGAATAGCTCTTTACCAACATTTTCTATCACTCCTTTTCCGAACTCGGAGATGTTCGGCTTCATGGCCGGTGCGGTAGCACACAACGTTCTCTGTTCCTTGTGGTTGTCTTCCCTTACGTGCTCGACCAGTTCCTTCTGTCCCAGAAACATGGACAGACTAACAATTTTCACCGAAGACCATTTCAAAGAAGGTAACAACCCCAGGCGTAAAACTTCAGTTTGATGTTTCAACACAAGAGAGGGGTCGAGGGTGTTCAGATACATGAACAGATATTGCTTGTCAGTGTAGGGTTGCATCAGTGTTCTTGCAACATTGTTTCTCTCCTTTTCCAAATAGTGTTCTAAGGGAACAATATTGTGCGGATCATTGTGTCCGTTCTCCTCTTTCTCTTCATCTTTAACCCCTAAAAGTCGGCGCGCAACTTAAGTCGAGTTAAATAAAGCTGGACTATGTGGCGGTGCTCGACATAGGTCGAGTGGCAATTTCAGCACGTAATGTTGATGAGAGAGAGAGACAAGTGGTGGCAGGAGAGTAGCGAGTGTATGACTGCTCCAGACCACCGCGGCGAACCTACTGACACGAATCTCACCTCCCTCCTACCTCTCTCACTCGCTATATACGGAATTGTATCGGGAAAGTGGCTAATTACATGCTTTTTGCACTAGCGTTGCACGGTTATTGCAAGAAAACTAGCCATCATAAAAGGATCATTATGGTGTCATTCGAAAGCTCTGTTTATGCCCTTTCAGGGATAGATACTTGTTTTACGTTCTGGGTCTTATTTAGGCATGACAATGATCACGTAAACAGCCCTATTTTGGCTAAAAACACCCCGCTGGGCGGTACATATAAATAAACCGCATAGGCCGCTCGTAAAGGGTTAAGGATAATAATGTCAATCAAACTACTCATTAGCCTTTGGATGGTGACTGGTTTGTTTTCGGATAAAAGCCGATTGGAATACCTCAGAAGTTCGCTGTAATGTCTACCTTCTACCATATTTCGGATTTTGGTGCCCAGTATACTGCTATCTCCAAAGAAGCCTCCCGATGTAGCCACTAGATCAATCACGTTAACGTCTTCTCTCTCAGTTGGCGACCTAGACGAGATTAGCCTTGCTCCACCTACATGAACAGAACCAGTTCCACCAACAGCAATATCTTCGTCATCTTCATTACCTTGTTCTTCAATGGACATTTCCTGATCATGATCACTCCCACTCTTCCTATTACTATTGCCAGTGTTGGACTTGAATGGTGATGGTCCCTTTCCTGACTTACGTTCTTGTCCTCCTAAGATGGCCAAACCCACGAATCTTTGCTTGGCTATGTCTGTGGCGGCTAGGGCAGTTTGTATTTGAATGCTCTCCCGTTGAGAGAAAATGTTGTCATCGTCTCTATTAACGCACTGCGCTATCGCTAGGGAAGCACTTCGAGAAAAGCCTGGACATAAAACAGCTTGTCGTTCCAAAGCGTACATAGCGTTGACAAATCTCACTATTTTTAAGTTTTTCTGGGTTTAAAGGTAAATGGACTAGGTCGATGGACCCCTGGGTAATTATAATATCGGATGCAACCTCTTCGTAAGCCAAAGTGGGATTAGCAACGGGATTCCACGCGTTCAGCTTCTGTAACGAGTGCGCAAGGACACTATTCTCCTCCTCGCGTATCTTCGCGACAACAGCCTCTTTGCTCACTCCATTCCCGTGGGTTGTATGTGACCTGTGCGGATCATTCGCCTCCATTAAACGCTCCACTACACCAGTCGAAGGTCCTCTACCTGATGATTCTAATATGTGGGTATTTAGGAGGCTCAGAAGTAGTCTAAACTCCCTTCCGGGGAGGTCCCCTCTCCTTTTATAAAAACGCTCGGACGCTTCAACATACTTTATAATTTCGTCAAACACGTACAATGCCACCGCCGGAGTCATGCCCTCCAGTTGAGAAGTGACAAATGGACATAAGTTTTGTAGTTCAATAGTAAATTAGGCTACCTGATGACCGAGAGAGGGTCACCTCGGTAGGTGCATGAGTAACGCGAGGGGGCTCGATAAGAATTTCGCGAACTGTCTCTCGGGCGTTTTTCGAGATTGACACTTTCATCATCACCCTCGCATTTGCCCCCTTCTAACTCGAAATATATTGCATTATCCAACGATGACTTGCTTCTAGGTTCATCCAAGAATTTAGCTGCGATCTTAAATCTAGCCAGTCCTCGAGAAACCGGAGTCCCCTTCTCGAATAGATTCACCGTTTCAGTTATCATTTTCAGAGCGTTAGTCACATCCGCCAAAAGTGCGAACTCCCCCAACATCGGATGCTAGGGTCACCAAAAAATTAGCAAAAGCCTTATGAGCTTCTTCAGCAGACTTTAGCCAGACCTCAACACTTTTGCCGTTGCTGTCAGTGATAGCACAATTGCATTTTACAGAATCTACTGTGCTTCATGTATTTTTCCTGGCTGAAGACACGTCTCTTTCATTGTTCTCGTCACCGCTGCCGTCGCCTTAGTCGCTACTATTGTCGCTGCTGCTTCGTCTATTGCTGTTTCTTTTGGTTCCATTATTTAGTAAAGTTTTGGGTCTACTTACGCCTAATTCCTCATCGTCATCATTACTCAGTTTTCTTTTTCTCTTGGAGGGTAAATTATCTTTTTCGAGGTGCCCGGTTTTTGCACTCTACATTTTTGTTTGGTGTATCCTATAAGAAGGTTACCAATACTTGAACCTATTATCTTCCCTATATTCTCCATCAATAGCCTGTCGACAGATATCCTGTGGTTCCCCATCCCTTTTGCGGGTAAACAACTCACCGTCACGGTGTAGTAATTTTAGAAAATTGTTTCATTTCCACCCTGACTCCTCTCTGTAGTGTCGACGACGATGTAGTCGAATCCAGTAAGCGTTTCTGGGCGATTATTGGCGGCGCCTTTACTGGCTCGGTCGAGAAAGGCTCCTCCGATCGGACACTTACTAGGACTCGTGACGGGGTTCTTGTCGATGTCAGCAATGTCACCAATGCTGGTTATTTGTCTTTTTTCCCCCAGGATCGTCGACGTCATTGGGATTATCACTCGGGGCAAAGCAACGACGCAGACCTCGCTGGTAGACTAATCTTAGAGAAATGTGGGATGTGGTACCTCACCGAAAGTCTTTTCTCTTCAGAAAACAATATTGTTCGAATTTTGTACACCTCGCAGCAGGAAGAACTTTCAGGCACCAGAGGAGAAACGTTACGGAGGGGAAGAATAACCCAAAGTTACCGAGAGTGCGAGAAACAATGATCCTCTTCAGGAAACAATATTATTCGAATTTTTTACACCTCGCAGCAGGAAGAACTTTCAGGCCCCAGAGGAGAAAAGTTACGGAGGGGAAGCAGAACCCAAAGTTACCGAGAGTGCGAGGAACAATGATCCTCTTCAGGAAACAATATTGTTCGATTTGTTTACACCTCGCAGCAGGAAGAACTTTCAGGCACCAGAGGAGAAAGGTTACAGAGGGGAAGAAGAACCCAAAGTTACGGGAGGCGTTGAATGTAGCTCTAAAACATGTCACTCACCATCTGCGCATGCGTGAGAATCTAGGCCCCGCATCTCAAATGTACAACTACTATATTGGATTAGATTAGATTAACCTAACCTAACCTAACCCTAAAATATAACCAAAATAACCAAAATAACAAATATAACAAAATAAAACAATAAAAAATATACCAAATACGAGTGGGATCGATCGCTGGTTTCCTCAGTGACGGGCGGGCGTTCTACCGAATGAGCTATGGAGAGATCTGGGTGGAATGGTTTGAAGGGTATATTTAAACACAACGGAGGTGAGGGGCGGGGCCAAGAGGGCCTAGATTCTCACGCATGCGCAGATGGTGAGTGACGTAATGTTTTAGAGCTACATTCAACGCCTTCCCAAAGTTACCGAGAGTGCAAGGAACAATGACCAGCGACGACAAGATTTTTTTTTTCCGGTGAGGTACGCCATCGAACATTTCTCTAAGATTTTTGTGTCACCTTTCGTATTTTTGTTCTAGTCTAAACTCAAAGTTAGGGAGGGGAAGAAGAACCCAAACTTATCAATCTTGGAGCAATGTGCGATGGCGTACCTCACCGAAAATCTTTTCTCTCTCGAAAAAAAATATTGTTCGAGTTCGAATTGTTCACACCTCGCAGTTAGACCAATCTCTCGGTAACATTGGACTCTTCTTCCTGACCACTCCTGCGTGGGTCAAACATTAAAGTGAGTCCAGGTTTAAGGGTTAGAATCAACAGCTTCCTCCTTCACGAGTGGTGTTCAGCCTTACTTCTCTTAATGGAGAACAATGATTTTGACTGTTTTGATTAGGAAAATTTACCTCCCCCGATGCTTCGTATAGTGTGTTTACCTAGGTTAGTGCTTCGTACACCTAGGTCATGCTTCGTATTTTACTTTATATCAAAGAAACTCTTAATGCTACCCTCTTGTCAAAACCTCAAATTGTGAACGTCGACACATCTTTTGTGTTAATAGAGAATAATAAATGTACAAAAATAATACTTGCAGTAATATACAGACCTCCAGCTCAATCAGTGCAAACTGACCGAGAAATATACGAACAAATTGCAGATGTAAGTAACTCACAAGATACCGTAATTTTGGGCGACTTTAATTTACCTGTGACCAAGTGGGGCGATACTCTTACTTCACACTCCGGACATGACTTGTATACGAACTTGCAAGAGAGTTCGCTTTATCAATTTGTTCGAACGCCGACCCGTGGTAATAATGTTCTTGACATTGTACTTGCAACAAAAGAAGAATTAATAGAGAATTTGAATGTTGGTGATGAATTCAGTAACAGCGACCATCGTACGATAACTTTCACTTTAAAGTGTACTAGTAACGAACCAAATAGTAGCGTAGAAAAAGTCCCTAATTTCAATAAAGCAAATTTCCATCAACTTAGAACTATGTTTAACCCCTAACTGTCGGCGCGCAACATAAGTCGAGTATAATAAATCTGGACTATCTGGCGGCGCGCGACATAGATCGTGTGGCAATTTCAGCGCGTAATGTTGCTGAGAGAGAGAGACAAGTAGTGGCAGGAGAGTAGCGAGCGTATGACTGCTCCAGACCACCGCGGCGAACCTACTGACACGAATCCCACCTCCTCCCTCCCTCTCTCACTCGCTACATACTGAATTGTATGGGGAAAGTACCGAATTACATGCTTTTTGCACTCGTGTTGCACGGTTGTTGCAAGAAAACTAGCGGTCATAAAAGGATCGTCGTGGTGTCATTGGAAAGCTCTGTTTATGCCCTTTCAGGGATAGATACTTGTTTTACGCTCTGGGTCTTAGTTAGGCATGAAAATGATCACGTAAACAGCCCTATTTTGGGTAAAAACACCCCGCTGGTGGCTACATATTTTATACCGCCTAGGCCGCTCTTTAGGTGTTAAAGAAACTGACTGGAGCTATTTAATTAACAATAACGACATAAATACATCTTGGAAGTTATTCGAAA